>NQII01009513.1:0-29811 GCA_002778355.1 Clitarchus hookeri | reverse complement strand
AGTCCCTAGGGTGAGAAACCACGACCCTATCTCATTGCTCAACCTTGAGCTGGCGCCCGGCACATTCACAACTCGAGGGACACCGAGCGCCCAAAGTCTCCCTTCGACAAGGGACGTACCTGGCGCACGTCAAGTCAAGCATGCTTGGCGACCTCTACATATGGCGTGATTGGCTGACAATGGTAGCGATAGTTGAGGGCAGTCAAACGGTTTGCCAGTGACCTGCTGCATCAGCGAACAAAGCTTTTGCGCTTGAGAGTTCGGCCATGATGGTGATTTTACGGATAGCGAAAAGGCAGACATGCATCTAATGTACAGTCCTGCTAATGGTAATGGCAGAGCAGCGCTACGGCTGTATCGGAGACACTTTCCATGTAGACTCATGCCGAACCACAAAATGTTTGAGCAATTACATCGGCAACTTTGTGAAAATGGTTCATTTATAGCCAATACTGATGGAAGGGGTCGATCAAGGATTGTACGACAACCACACTTTGAAGAAGTCATCTTGGACCATGTGGACGAAACATCCGGCAGAAGTACAAAGACTGTAGCCTGTCGTCTACATATCAGTCAACCAACAGTTTGGAGAGTTTTACACGAAGAACGTTTACACCCATTCCACATACAGAGAGTCCAAGCTTTGCAGACGTGTGATTACCCTCTGTGCGTGGCTTTCTGCCAGTGGTTCTTGCAGCAGTGTGCGTTGCAGCCGGCTTTTCCAGCTCATGTGCTATTCACATATGAGGCGACCTTTACACACGAAGGCATTTTCAATGCTTACAATTCTCATGTGTGGGCAACAGAAAATCCACATGCATTCCAACAACGCTTCTCTGTGAATGTTTGGGTGGGTATTGTGAATGATATCATATGCATATATCTCCTACCAACCCGACTCAATGGCCGCTGTTATCGGATATTTCTGGAAGAGATTTTACCAGAATTGCTGCAAGACGTTCCGATTGGCGTTCGCAATCAAATGTGGTTTCAGCATGATGGTGCGCCAGCCCATTTCAGTATGGAAGTTAGCAATTAACTGGATGCTACTTTTGGGGTGCACTGGATTGGGCATGGTGGGCCAGTCCGATGGCCACCACGATCACCAGATTTATCGAGTCTCGATTTTTTTCCTACGGGGCATTTGAAAGCCCTCATTTACGAGACTCCAGTTGATTCCATTGAAGACCTCGTCGTTCGACTATCCTGTATGGCTGCACGTGTGCGTGAAATACCCAGAGTATTTCAATCTGTTCCCCAATCACTCCACCAACGCTACCAAGCTTGCATTACTATCGGTGGTAGCAATTTTTAGCAATTATTATAAACATTGCTGTAAAAAGGCATTTAGCGGCGACGTTGTGAATAAACAATGTGTTGCATTTTGTGTGTTATTTTTGTGTTTGTGCCTCAATGCGTCACTCCCACCCATATATTCCTATACAATAACTGTTTGTTTTAGTGAGCTCTACCACCCCTCAATGTTTGTCCCATGATTTTAGAATCATCCTGTAGAGTAACATACATATATATTTAAAAAAATTTGCCTGCAAACACAGCAAAGCTGCCTTCTGAATGGCAACTGTTGTTCCATAAACGACGAACATATCGAGCGTACTCTGTATGTGTGTGTGTGTATATATATATATACACACACATACAGATACACACACACATATATATATATATATATGCACACACTCGCAGAGAGTGAAAGAGAAAAAGGGAGGGGGGAGGGGGCTAAGCTAGAAGCATGATGTGTGTTCTGTCATATATGTAATATATGGTATATCATAAAGTACTTACAACAACTCCTTAAATCACCAATCACCATTCTGGAATTTCGCAATAAGGATCCAACACCAGCTGTGCCATTGACTGTGTGGCCAAACAGATTTCATATGGCAAAAGATATCCAACAATCATTTGAATGTGATGTTCATAGAATAACAGCAAAAAGTGTCTAAACACCACAAGACTATCGGTGTTAATGACTCTTATAGTAGTGGTGTTTATATAATTGTAAAATGCAGTCGTTAATGGTCCTTCTGTAATATACACTGCTGAACAACAAAATTACAACATAAAGAAGGATGTGAGCTATTTCATCCAGATCTATTGGGAAGAATACCCACCATACACACCTAATATTATTACTCTTGCAGCATGGTATGACATACAGAATTTGGGGAAACCAATGCTGTGTGGCCCCAGTAAGGACGGCAATAACTACTGCTGCTTGACGATGCATTGGTAGGAAGAACCTATGTCTGTCTGGTGTAAGCCTATCCATGCTGATTCGTTGAAGATTCAAAGTTCCTCTGTTTTGGCAATGGGTATCATGTGACAGGACAGTCATCATCCATCAATGGACCACGTGTTTTCGATGGGTGAGAGATCTGGTGGATGTGAAGCCCAAGGAAGCAGTGTGAAATGGTGATCATCCATGGACCATCGGAGGTGTGTGCTACATGTGGTCCAGCATTGTCCTGTTGGCACAGGGTCCCAGGCTAGACCTGGAGATATAGGACAAGAGGCTTAAACACCTCCACAACATAATGGGTGATTGTCAAAATGGGAGCGTTGCATACTAGACTGTCAGAGGCGGAAACCTGTTAATATCGTTGTTGTACTCTTTGTTCTTCGACATGGTATGCTCACTCCATTTGCGCACAGATACACAAGGGAAACAATTTTCCACTATATCTCATTGGCTCCTCATATATTTATAATTTATGTGTGTTTGTGTGTGTATACACACACACACATAAATTGTGTGTTTGTGTGTGTATATATATATATATATACACACACATAAATTACAAATACATCTGTTGCCATTGGCGCATGTGCTGTGCCACTTGGCTCAACATCTAATGAAATCATATTCCTGCCCTCCTCTGTTGATTCTCACGATGTGGGGTCCTCCACGTAAAAACTTCTTGATTCATTCCCACAATGTGGGGTCCTTCATGTGAAACATTCTTGGTGTTGCAGATTTAATGACCAGAAGTGCATCAATTTCCAATTTCAGTATGCCTTTATAAACAAAATCCAGTGCTGAAATTTCAAAATCCAAGATGGATCAGATATTTTTCCTTAACATCTCAAAAAGTAATGCCATTCTCGGCAGATGGTGGTAGTCTTGCTGGTTTATCATGCACATAGAAAATGCTCTTTATTGCAATATTAATAAACGTTTGTGATGTAAAAATCAATACAGTACTGATGTCGGCAGTGACACCTCTCCCTTGCAAACCCCTGTTGATACTTGCTGTCCCAGCGTAGACAAGAGTGACGTCATCTGCCACCAATATTGCGCAAAAGCTCCGTGCACTCTACCAGCATATGCGCACTATCTATGTTGACCCCCCCCCTCTAACAAGTTAGTAGTGATGCGGGCACATACAGAGGGCGGCATAGGAAAGACAGTGTAGATAGCTGAATTAACATAGGCAATAAATGAAATGAGTACATAAGCACCAGGTGCGCACACAGGGAATGATAGAGCAGATGGCGTATCCTCGTGTGGTGGACGACGTAATGCTACTCACACACGTGGCCACTCCATGTCACTGTGTACGACCATCAAGTAGCATATTAACATGAAGCCCGGGAGATGAATAGTTCAATCAGAAACTTAACACAATTTTAAGTGTCAATTACGCAATTTCGTTAAATTGTAAGCATTGTCAATTTCAACAGGTGGACTATGAAAGGAACCCCCACATCACGATGTAATATTCCCAAGGTCAGTAGTATAACGAACCATGTAATCGAAGGGCTTAATTAATATAAATGTAATGATGTATGCCACGTCCCTCCTCACTTAGCCCGTTCGTCCCACTACAACATTGCAGCTACGACTGGGGGCAGTCGGCCCGAATGCGATGGTCACGCCGGAGATGTGCACCAGAGTGCACCTTCCTCCTTCTACCACCTAGAGTACTGCAAGAGTCAGGTGACCATCCCACTTTCATGCCATCAAGAGAGATCATTTGATGGCGTTAACTCGGGCCAAACAATAAGGCCAAGTGATGTCCCCAGTGAGAATGCCACCGGGTAAATGAATGTGAGGGGGACACAGTGTTCACAAAACCCCTTTTGTCCCAGTGCATATAATGTGAGAATGCAAAGTGTTCAATACCATGTAAACAAGCGCAGTTTTTGTGTGCTGCATTAAAAACAGGCGTTGTAAATCACGTATTCGAGCATGACTACCCACACCCCTCCTAGGGCCAGAGCGGCCTCGTTTACCTCGAGCCACCGTATAATACACATAAATAAGGGTGCAAGTGATTTGTGCACTAATTATAATAAAAATGCTAAATCATAAACAAACACAGTGTACACGCAACAGACTGGAAGAGAGAGCCCCGTGGCATACTTAAATTATGTTGCGTATTATATTGATTATCAATTCAATTTATTTTTATGTTCAATTTGCTCATGCAAATTAAAGATATAAAGTGTTTTTGCATTGTAGTGTCATGTAATTGTTTTTGTGTATTTGTTTTCTCAGTAAATGTACAAGTGTATTGTCTTAATCCACTTGGCGCACTTTCGAGCAGGGGTCCCTAGTGGGCCCACCATTATCGGCCAGTTAGTTCTGCATGTGCTGAGAGAGTGGATGCGCACCGCAAGTCCCCGGGCTTTTCAACATCTTTTACCGGTCTTCAGTGTATCAATAGTTATTTATTTTATTCTGGAACGTAATTCACTTAATTGCTTTGCTTAGCTGGGGAATTAATTCACATAAATATTTTATCGGCCAGGTGGCTCTTTTTTTTCTTTCGTGTCAGCTTCCAACACACCTTAATGCTGGAACAGTGTAAGTGACTCGTACGAGGGAATAGTGATTAAAAATCAGTGCAAATTATCTCTTGTTTTTATTTCACTAACAGCTGTGCAACCTAATTTTTGAGTCTTCTGTCCACTGGTGTACCACACCCCCGATCATGGCTTTATTGTGATTTTGGCGTGAGACGGCCACTTAACAGTCGCATGTGTTAATTAGAGACATATGAGGGGTCCTACACCCTCGTAGGTAGGCATAGGAAAGACTTAACTGATGACATCACCTCGTCACGCGGGGTGAGCTCAGGAGAAGCCACGTGAGCGATAGGCCCATTCCTCTACGAGTATCTCATGCTCTGGTGCCCTTTACCACCCTTTTAAGTACACCACCACCTGTACCACAAACCTTACCTCACTTCTCCCCGCTCCTGAAACCACGACAGCTCGTCATGTGTTGCCCTTCTGCACAGCTAAAATTTTTGTCGAAGTCATCACGTAAAACCTGTCATATGCCTAACCTCAATGTGTAAACCCTTTCCTTGTTATTGCACATGCAATTTTTACGTGTCCAGTTTCCCTGTGGATACCTTGTAAATTTTTTACAACCTCTCAAAATTTCTGCACCTCAAATTTGTTGTTTGAAAAGATTCTTAAGCCAAAAATCCCCAATTTCAGTATGCAAAAATCTAAGGACTTACACTGCCTTCTATATGATGTGGGATGAGGATGTATTTAGTGAGCATGAACTGTGAGTTGTAAGCTGAAAACCTGATAAAATTTAAATTATTTTCTGCTAGCATTAACTGCAAAATGCAAGCATTCCCGAGGTCTAGTAGGCTGCTGGAGATATATGGCGGTTGTATGCTGTGTGTAATGGTGCATTGAGAGCTGGTATATGTGCATACAATGGGTGCTGCAGAGACTGATGGGGATGGCCCCATGCGAACTAGTTTTGTTAAAACACCGAGAGTTCCATCCTCAACCAACTGAAGAACTCTTGCTCAGCTCAGGGGTTAAGATGTGTGTTTTATGCTGGCTTTATGTAAAAATTATGTTGCTGATAAGACATTTTCCTCAAGACGTTTGTGTCTGGTGTATAGTTTTCTGGATTGCTGATTATAGCAGATTAACATAACTTTGAACTTCATGTAAACCTCTATTTCTGGTGAATCTGTGTCCATTATCTATTACTCTTACGCATTTATTTTGTAGAAATTGCATTGAGTTAAGTAGTGATTTAACTGCATTTCCCCACACTTAAATTCCATACATCAAAGCTGATCTAACTGTGAATGTGTAAAATTAATACAATCAACTCTCATTTCTAATACCCCTAGAATAGTGACCCTCTCAAAATAACAACCATCTTTTAGAGAACCATGACAAAAATTTTTTATTGAAAATGTTTTTTCTATTTTCAATTTTTGTTCTGTGTGTTATTAAGAGAGCCTGTGATTTTTCTGCATTTATTACTATTTCCCAGCTCAGAAACTACTAGTATACAGGATTAAGGGAGATCGTGGTTTCTTTATCATGTGCACACGCAAAGTAACCAATAAATGTTCTGAATTGCCATATGTGCAGGGCCAGATTTCCCACTAAGCCAACTAAGCCCGGGCCTAGAGCAGCACTTTTTTGGGGGCGACATAACATAACAGGCAAAATAACACACGCACACACACGCGTACGTTTTAGTGTTCTGTGTATAGCTGTGCGCTAGAATAAAATGTATATCAATTCTAAAATAAATTCAATAAGTGACTGGTAAGTGTTTGGGAGTCAACTGATTTAAGATGGGTATTAATATAAGTCCTTGTTGCCTCCGTACCCACCAGTGCCAGTTTCCAGTTTAAATTTATCAGGGGACAGAAAGTGGTATGGATGAAGCATGAGACTTTCTAGTATATCTTCGCTGAGTTCTGGGTTTTCAATATTCACCCCACTAGAAGCAGATGAGTGATAGTACCTTTGTTTTCAGTTCTAACAAAAGTTTTATTTATTGCCACACCAATAAACGTGCGGAGTTTCTGATTTATGATTAAAAGGTTTTACTGATGCTGAAGACTGATCGCAGGGTGTGAAGTAGTTGCATGCAGCCAGATATTAAAATGGAAATGAATACACGTGACAGTAAATTAGCACAAATAATTTAGTACATATTAACTGTATTATCGCAGAGAACTATAACAATTACGATTATAAAAAGCCTTTACATCAATATTTTTGAGCTCAAACAAAAATCTGTTTACTGTTGTAAAATCATATAAAACATAACATTTCACATAAAGGGAATTCTAGATATAATTAAAATATCAGTATTGGTGCATAATACTTGAAAAATGCTGTCACCTGGCAGTTACCGGTGTCCAAAGAGCTGTTGGTTATTACAGAGGAAAGTGGTCTGAACAGAAGGAAGGTGTGCTTTTATTTGTCTGAGCACGTCCCCAACATTTTCTTACGGTTTGCCAATAGTACTTTCAAAATGATGCGCTGAAATTGTGACAAAGTTAGTCTAAATTTAGTTTTACAAAAAATTTACAAGATACAGTGGTGTAGTGGCTAGATCACTCACCTTCCACGAAGGCGGAGTCAATACTGGATCTTAGCATGTAGGAAAAGTGGCGGACGTTACTGTCGACTGGTGGGTTCTCATTAAAACTCTCAGAGGATTCGTAAGAAACTTTAAAAGCACATTTTCAATTCTGTTAGCACCAAACTGCAGTCAGTAAGTTGTTATTAACAAAAGTTTTCTGTACGACTTCGTTGCAAATGTAAGAAAAACAGAAATATTTGACCGTTATTAACGTCTTACAAGTCCTTCAGCAGCAAACAAATGTACAAATTTGTTGAGCGGAAAAGAAAAAAAGTGCACTCTTAGGTCTGACGAGACCAAGGACGGAGAACTAATCCCAAAGACTGGATCAGATAATTTTCTTGGAAAGTGGAGTATAGAGATTTGGGAGTCTCTAACATCATGGTCTTAAATAATACTGTCTATGCATTTTCCTTGCANGGCTCTAACATCATGGTCTTAAATAATACTGTCTATGCATTTTCCTTGCAGTAATACTTTATAGGGTAATTTAAAATGTTATGAAGTGCTTTCTCCTGTGCGCACAGATATTGCCTATTGTTGGAATAGTGACAATTAGTGCGATGTTGAAAAATATTATTGTTTTGCTGTTTTGATTGTTTTCATTTCTACATATTTGTGACATTCTTAATCTATCNCGATGTTGAAAAATATTATTGTTTTGCTGTTTTGATTGTTTTCATTTCTACATATTTGTGACATTCTTAATCTATCTCAGGAGGAGGTTTAAATTGTTGGATTAGCTTTGTACAAGAATGAAAAACAGCTGTATGTAAATGTTTCAAAATTAATCATGTGTTTTTATTTCTCGANGACCAAGGACGGAGAACTAATCCCAAAGACTGGATCAGATAATTTTCTTGGAAAGTGGAGTATAGAGATTTGGGAGTCTCTAACATCATGGTCTTAAATAATACTGTCTATGCATTTTCCTTGCAGTAATACTTTATGGTGTTATTTAAAATATTATGAAGTGATTTCTCCTGTGCGCACAGATATTGCCTATTGTTGGAATAGTGACAATTAGTGTGATGTTGAAAAATATTATTGTTTTGCTGTTTTGATTGTTTTCATTTCTACATATTTGTGACATTCTTAATCTATCTCAGGAGGAGGTTTAAATTGTTGGATTAGCTTTGTACAAGAATGAAAAACAGCTATATGTAAATGTTTCAAAATTAATCATGTGTTTTTATTTCTCGAGGTTGTCCTTTAAAACAAATAAGTAAAAGGTGGTTCGAGCCCCAAATGCAGCATGCATAGAATAGGAAAAAAATCCCACACCAGGAGAGAATATGAAGCCTGGACATTACATTGATATATATATATATATATATGGAAAATGGCACTGGCAATGATATATTTAATAGTGTGTGAGAGAGAGGGAAAGAGAGAGAGAGTATGATATTGTATGAGACATCAATAACTTTGCCAAAAGGAAGACTACAAGAAATGCCTACAAATAAAAAATTAAGCTTACCATCGTAAATTACAGAGTTTTATAACTAATTAATTCAATAATTTAAATTTTATCTTGTTTCAACTAATACTTGTTCATCTTTTTAATTGAGTAATTTATTTATACAAATGATGAAGCACCTGGTCTCCTTGCTTTAGACTGTAAAAAAAAATTAAAAAAATAAACAGTTGGGGAAAGGGCAGCACTTTTTCATGGGCCTACAGGCAGCAACGTGGCAAATCCGGCCCTGCATATGTGACACAGATGTGGAGATAGGCCTAAATGAAAAATTAACAACAAATTTTAGTCATTACTTAAACGGAATGGTATGCATGTACTCTTATTATAGAAAATTATCTCTACACTGTAAGAATGCTGGATTAACGCATCCACTCTGAGCAATTCTTCTGCAGCAAATCAAATAATTACAATTCAGTAACTGTACAAAGGAAGCTACACATCAACAACTAACAAAAATAGAGCACAGTTTTCAACATGCCTCACACGATGCCACCATTCAGTCACTGAGAGTGACTCATCCTCTTTAATGTTTCGCTGTTTCAATGCAGCAGAATCAAACAAATGCACCAGATGAACGTAAAATAAAAGACTGTACCTGCAGTTATCAACCAAATCCACTACTTTTAAAGCCTTGCCTACAATTGACACTGTCTGCAGACTCGTCCGAGGACATCCAAAAACTGATTGGTGTGCGTGACCTTTCGACAACATGACCCATACTCAACGCTCCACTGTACCTATGTCCTAAGTTCACAGTTTACCTACCGAATTTGAACTTGGTCCATCAATGGGTCGGAAACTGTCTCAAGATAGTGGGGAAAAACAGAGGGAGAAAGAAGTTCTTTAACTGAAATAAAAATTCATGCAGTACTTGAAACAAAACTATTGGTCACATAAACCTTAATAAATATAATGAAAAACTAGTTAAATTAATAGCATGGTCCTTGAAGGCCATTTAATTTAAGATTTTATAATACAAAACACTAAATAATATACTATTGTTAAATAAAATAACAGTAAAAAAAATTAAGAGCATTAACCTTTCTGGATTTACTGNACACTAAATAATATACTATTGTTAAATAAAATAACAGTAAAAAAAATTAAGAGCATTAACCTTTCTGGATTTACTGTGATCTGACACCAGTCTCTGAAAACTCTGTTTTGGATGAAAAAATCAAGACAAATTACCTTATGTATCTGCAGACAATGCAAACTGTAGATGGGTCCTCAGGTTTCCTTACATTTACAGTAGCTACAAATGCACGTCAGACAATTTAAGAGACTGAACAACACAGGTATATTCCAAATGTAAAAACTCGATTGCCAAAAAATGGTCTATATGATTCATTACAAAAAAACACATCATTTAAATTACCTAACTAACTCTTAAACAATTTACCCACTCTGAAATCACTGAGCTTATTAATAGTCCTACCAAGACCTCTGGCATATTCTTTATCACTGTCAAAGAGTTTTCTTCTTGGCACGTGCGTCAAAGCTTTCTCCCAGTCTCCAGTTAACCTCATATCTAGCATTATACGGATCATTTGATTCAGAGTTAAAGTTTTTCCAGAGCCTGAACCCCATGCAAGATACCTATCCAAAGGGAGCTTTGCCATCTTCAGTTTTTCTTTTTTTGCTTTGGCTAGAGACAGTGGTTCCTGATTAGCCTTGTCCACCATGGCACCCACAATATACACCGTGTCGTGATCGTATACCGTCAACTCTTCCCGACAATGCGGTGTCAAATACACAATATTCTCTTTCGGGAACACATCCAAGTAGCTTTCTTCAGTTATGTTGAGTGGAAAATGGTCATCATACATAGATGGAATGTACTTCATCAATGATTTCATGGTTAAACTATCTTTATTGACGTTGCAGAAATACNGTTTTTCTTTTTTTGCTTTGGCTAGAGACAGTGGTTCCTGATTAGCCTTGTCCACCATGGCACCCACAATATACACTGTGTCGTGATCGTATACCGCCAACTCTTCCCGACAGTGCGGTGTCAAATACACAATATTCTCTTTCGGGAACACATCCAAGTAGCTTTCTTCAGTTATGTTGAGTGGAAAATGCTCATCATACATAGATGGAATGTACTTCATCAATGATTTCATGGTTAAACTATCTTTATTGACGTTGCAGAAATACNGTCATCATACATAGATGGAATGTACTTCATCAATGATTTCATGGTTAAACTATCTTTATTGACGTTGCAGAAATACACATCAAATGGATCTGCATGAGTACGATTCTCTGAGAAAGAAAGCAGCAGTTGTTTCGCACAGTTCTTGGCCTCCTGGGGTGTCATGTGAGCGTCGTAGCCGCAGTCAAACACAATTTTCTGGCTGAACTGCATCGCATGCATCAACCTGTTGTGGTAAAAGTTATTTATGGTTCGGTCATAGAGCCTGAAAAACAATGTGTTGTTGCTTAATCCATATTTAATCTGTCCATCATCAGCATCATTTTCATCAGCAACCCTTTGTTTTTTCTCTTCATACTGAAGTTGTTTCTCTTCTTTTTTACGTCTCCTATTTGCTTTCTTCATTTCGATATCAAACAAAAAAGAAAGGTATTTTCTTCTGCGTGATATAGTGCTCATTCCCACCAATTCCTTTAACTGTTCAACGGAAACCTTTGTTGGAACTTTTTTGCCTTCTTGCCTGCACACCTCCATTTCAAGAAGAATTAGCTTCAATTTCTTTTCCAAATCTGGCTGACCATTAGTAATACTACTTGTATCAATGTCTATTCTTGAAATCACCAACTCTGAAGGCTCTATCTTGGTTTCAAGAGTTGAAAAAAAATTATAGGTTTGAAAAAATGAAACACTGGATGGTGTTATTTTTGAGNCTCTATCTTGGTTTCAAGAGTTGAAAAAAAATTATAGGTTTGAAAAAATGAAACACTGGATGGTGTTATTTTTGAGTGTCTTACTGCAGGAACAAGTGAAATGACTTTGGATGACTTGTAGCACTGTGCGGTCAGCAGTGCAAAATTTTTCAGTTTTCTCAGCTGCATTGTCATTTTATTTCTGCAACAAAAAATAAAAATTACAGTTACAGCATAAAACCTAACTTCTGTAAAATGCTTAACTAAAAAGTTGTCTAAATCTTATAGCATCTTCCAATTGACTGCACTGGGTGCACACTCAGTACGCCCTGAAAACTACACAAATGCAATTATCACACGACTGCCTGAAGCTACTGCTTATTTGTCGGCCATATTTGCACTCAACTGCCGCACCGGAGACGGTGCGGCGAAAATCGAACTCGGTTACACTTTTCCAGTGCAGACGACAGTTGGAAGCCGGGAAAAACTGACTGCACTCGATGCGAGTTCCGGCAACTGGAAGAAGCTGCATTGGGCCAGTGTGCACTGAGTGCATTCCAGTGCAGGAATTGGAAGATGTCATTAATTAATTTTCTCACAAGATTGCATTTTTACATCNCGCACTGAGTGCATTCCAGTGCAGGAATTGGAAGATGTCATTAATTAATTTTCTCACAAGATTGCATTTTTACATCAATGTGCACAGATGGTCAAGTAGTTCCACTTTGTTAGCGGCTGGATAAGTATGAGCTGGAAATGTTTGAAGGAAACACAGTGGAGTGAGGCTATTCTGCAGGACAGGGCAGCACGGCTAGTTAAGTTCTGGGCAGTTAGTTGGGGAGTCTATATATCCCATTGTGCAAAGGGCAATAACAGGCTGGTTGGTCTACCTTTGGACTGCCCGTAATTCCTTTTGATAATAGCATGCTGCATATCTCTCAGCAATTTATGATGGCCCCCAATGAACTAGCCAGTCTGCACTCATGATGATGGTAATACTAAAGCACGTCGGGGGTAAACCAAGCCAGAAGAGTCGCTGGAACACACAGCAGGCTCACTAAGTATCATGTTGATTATAATTCACTGGGAATACTGTTCCTTGACGGGATGCAGTAGGTAGAGAGAACCAAGGCCACACACGGAAGAACATTAGTTGTAAGTGTGCAATATTTTAGGCTCCATCGCCAAACCACAGGTTGGTCGGCTGGGATATTTTTCCTAAAGAAGGAAAGAAGACATGAAACAGACCTGAGCGCTCCCTGGCATGGTATGTGGCTGCTACATCAGCAGGAAGCCTTCCAGATGGCAGTACAATGATATGCAGAGGGACAGAAACAGCTATCAACAACTCCTCGATAGCAGCACCACCAGATTTAAGTTTTGTAATCTGCTACCCCGTCCACTCCACAATTATTTATCTTGAATGTCCCCAGGATGAACATGTTGTGGCTGGATACATGTCGAGAACAAGAAACAGGGAAGACCCTAGGAAGGGCTGCCCAAGCAACAGGTCCACCATTCAATAAACAGCTCCAAAGGAACTCGGAAGAGATTGCTGAGCACACTTACTCAACTATTTTCTGATAAAAATTTGTTACCATAAGTGTACGGTAGAAGCTGGTGAAGCATACTTATTAATAATGAAACAGCAGCATTTGTGCTGTCTGACAAATCATACATCAATTCATGCATCTGTCAAGTGAAACTGTGAAATTATTAGAAAGACAAATATTTTAAAATTTTCTAATCACCACACTTATATAAAAAAAATAATTTCAGTAATTGCAGATGTTAACCCAACACTTTAAATTCAACATTATGACGTGGAACTACTTCCCCACTGTCGTCACAAATTTTACTGAGCATTGGAAGTAGTAAGTGGTATTTTATTGTTTTCATTCATACAAATTGTATGAATTTTCTTGTTGGAAGTGTTAAAGTGTATATTTTATTTGTTCTGCTGCATCGACATTCCTACTGTTTAATAGGCTTCCATCTAGAATTGGTAAGGTTTGCCATGTATGCGTTTCACGCATGAGCATTATTTGTCTGCGAGGAGAAAGGCACCGGATCCTGTTTAATGGAAATATGTGTGGACACGCATGCGCACACACACACACGCACGTGCACACACACACACACACATTTTAACACATTCAGACTTATAAATCAAACTCATTCCACCATGTACTTTAAGTTTAAGCTAGACCCCTAAAATCCATCTAACAATTCTAGGTTTAAGTTAGTAAACTGTTATGCTTTACAGAAAGTTCTAAATAATGGGGAGAAAAATTTCAAAATTGTGTTTCTGGGTACTGCATAACCTGTAACATTGCAAGTATATACTGCGTGCACTAGAACAAATTATAAACACCAGAGTGAGGTAGACGAGTACAAATGGAGCCTATTTCATCAAGGAACAAATTGTCCAATGTCCATAGTTAACCTGCTAATGGCAGTGGCAATGTGCTGGGGTAGATATGCAACCACAATAATAAGGCAACAAGCAGTGCAATGAAATGACAAATTATTTACACATTTCAGCAGAAGGTATGGGGTTCACAGTGCATGTTCAAAGTGTCGGCCACCATTGGCCACACAGGCAGTGCAGCGCTCAAGTATACTGCAACACACATGTGCAAAGGTTTCTGGCATGGCATTGATGGTGTCAACTGCTCTCCATATCTGCGTAATGAGCTCATCCCTTGTGTCAATTGGTGTGGCATACACCATCAATCTGATGTGGCCTCACAGTCACGAGTTAGGTGATGTGGTGTGATGTCAGGTGAACATGGTGGCCTTGCTGTGGAGCCTCCCCTACCTACGTGTCTACCTATTCAGGGAGAGCACGCCGAGGTGCCAGCGAACAGCAATGGCGAAATGACGTGGGGTCCCCTCCTGCTGAAACCACATCACCTCACGAGCACTTAAAGAAACATCCTCCAAGTATTTTGGTAACAAGTTCTCAGGAACTGGAGATACGTAGCACCACAGACACAGAGACTGCGGTACTGAGCGATGTTATAAGTTGTGCTGAACTATACACAGGCTGGTTATGCACCAAGTACAAAGAGTTGCATACCCACACCTGCACTTCGCCACTACCATTTGAGGGTTAACTATGGACATTAGACAATTTGTTCCTTGATGAAATATGCTCCTTTGTGCTCAACTACCCCATTCTGGAGTTTATTATTATTTGTTTGATTACACCCAATATATCAGGTATTCTACAAAAATTCAATTTTTTTAATTTGAATGGGGACAATTTATTAAGTTGTTTTAAAAGAGTAAGTGAAATGTAATTTATTATTGTGTTTTTTATTACAAATTTGCAGTTCAAAGAAGTAATAGTTAAGTATTGGTGCAATTTTTCCGAGCAAGTTCTAAGGAATGGGGAACACAAAATTCTACACAATTTCTACAGAGAAAGAGGGGAGATTCAAAGAGGTCTACACCACTTTTTGAAAATGCCAGAAACACCAGAATGTAGGTTGGCCATAACTGCATTCTACCATGCCCTGATTGGGCACATTGCAGTGACATGATGTGGATAGCCTACTGAGGTGGGGCAGTAAGTGGGAGTGGTTTTGAGTGGAAGTGACTGCTGCCATATCAGAGATTTAATCAGACCATCACAGAGAACAGATGCTAGTTGCATCACTGCCTATACTTTAATTTTTCCATCTTAATTTTGGCCAAACATTGCTCTACCAAGTTTTCTTTTCTGCTGGTGTAGGTGGTCAGAAGGGAACTGCCATACATCATAAATTTCTTGAACCATGATGCACATTCTTTTGAACAAAGATTGTTAATATTGGGGTAGCCCAAGGTAGTGTCCTTGAACCCATCCTGTTTATAATTTATGTGTAATATCTGTATACTAATGTATCTAATTATAATGTAGTGTCATATGCGGATATTATAGCAAGTAATATAGAGAGAGCAAACTTCTGAAAACTAGCATTAATCAAACTCTACAGGTCCTAAAATACTGGTTTCTGTAACAAATTATTTTTAAATGATGAAAAAACTAATTTCATTCAGTTATCCCTTAAAACCAATCAGATCCTTTGAATATACTTATTGATCAAAATACAGTCAAGAAGGGACAAAAAAAAAACCACGTTTTTAGGTGTCATAAGTGATGATAAACTTAGCTGGTACCATGTTGAAAATATAACTAAAAAAACTAAGTGCAGAATGTTGTGCATTACGCATTTTATGAAGTAGATGTTGTTTAATGTGTCTTAAGGCAGCATATTTTGCTCATGTGTACTCATTTATAAAATATGATATATTCTGAAAAATCAACACACAAAATTTTGATACATTTTTTTAATGCAAAAGAGAGCAATATGAATAATTCTACTAAAATCACTACATACACACTGTAAACCATTGTTTACATTTCTTGGAATTCTCTCGACTCTATGTATCTACATATAATTCAATTCTTTTCATTTGAAAATCTATTGATAGTCAATGCCAATTAAATGCTCAAATTCATTGTTATAATACAATAACAAAAGATTATATTTATTTGAACTACGTTAAAAGTAGCACTATAAAAATGGTACAAAATAATGGTAAAAGACTATACATGTTGACCACGAGGAGGATTGTCATTTATAAACAACAGTACAAATGTAGATTCTCAAAATACATTTATTTACCTTATGTTAACATGTTAGTGGGGGGTATGCCATTTATGTTATGTAGCACAAACCAATCCATCTTCTCTGATGCAGTTTTTGATTCTGGTCTCAAAGCTCCCCACACTCGTTTCATTGCTGCCTCATTTATTAGCTCCACCTCTCAACGAACTGCCATCTTCAAGAAATTCAACGTGCAGGGTTTGTCTTGATACATGCAATCCTTTAAACAACCCCACAAAAAAAAAAACCCACATGCTGAGGTCTGGGGATTGAGGAGGCCAAGGCACATCACTGAACCTGGAAATCACGCGACTTGGAAACAAGTCCCGTAAGAGGTTCATTGAAATCCTGGCGAAGTAGGCCATGACCCATCTTGCTGAAACCATATGTCGTTTTGCAAGTCTAGTCTCAGCAGTTGTGGCAGAAAAAAAGGTGATCATATCCGCGCACCAATTTGAAGTGTCAGTGATCACTACCCCATTCTCCTCAAAAAGCAGAGGCTGATAACACACTGTCTGTACATCACACACTACAATGTCACACGGGGTGAATGAAGAGGTCGCTAATGGAGCTCTGTCTCAGATTGTCATCTACCCAGTATCTGCAGTTTTGCTGATTAACAAACCCATTTAGGTGAAAATGAACCTCGTCACTCATGAAGATTAGCGCATCGGGTTCATCATAAAAAAGAACCTGCATTTCCACAGCAAAATTTTCCAGCCGGCAGTAATTTGTTTATTGTAACTGCTGCACACACACAATCTTATATGGATGAAATTAGAGATCAATTTTTAAGATTTTCCGAATGTAATTTTCCTCATATGTAATGCTGTTGCGTGGCGCCGAGCCAAATGTTTAGGACTGTATATTATTGCCACTCTCATTCTCTCAATATTGTCTTCAGTGCTCACAGTTCATGGAGCACCTGGTGATGTTATCCTCATTATGATACCTGCAGTTCGCAATTTTGCAACCCACTTCATGATGGTTGGTGGGCTTGGGAACACCCCATGCCGGCCGACATTAAAATGACGACTAAATCACATGCAGTATTCAACTGACCACTGCTCCATTGTTACTGAGGTGCATACCACGTTCAACCTTCTTCCACGACTCCATCTCACTGAGTACAGTCCCATCAATGTCATTAATGCTGAGGGCGAGAATGTCAACGAGTGAATACATTGTATTAGGAAAGACAGATGTCACCTTCCTGACATGATTTTTGCTACATAACATAAATGGCATACCTCCGCGAACATGTTAGAATAAGGTAAATACATTCAATTTGAAAAACTACCTTTTACTGTTTTTTTTATAAATGTCAACCCTCCTTGTGGTCACTTGCTATAATAATTTACCACCTTGAACGTAAGAGAATAGGTGAATTTTCAATATTCCATAAAAGTATATTCAACTTACTTCACCACTGCTATTACAATGTGGATGATTTTTATCAAACAAGGAAGTTGATATAATAGAAATGAATTAGACCTATTTAGAATGTAACTTATTGTGATATTTATTTTATTATTTTCTTACTTTAATATCTGTTCACATTTTTATGTATATTTTATTGTGTTGATATGTAATGTCTGCCTTGTATTAAACGTACTATACATTTGACATGTTCTATATCACAGAATGGAGATCGACAGAACACGAATGAATGAATGAATGAATAAAATGAAAAGTACCTAGTAAATCAGTTTGGATTCTACAAGGATTCCTCATGCTACACCTCACGTCTCTGTACTGTAATAACAATTGTAAGTTGAAACATCTGTAGTGCATATCAAATTAACTTTTTCTCTGGGTTTTTAGTTTCTTGCAGAGCCCTTACTACTTCAATTCACATGTTCTCTCCTGATTGAGTTGGACAAGCTACGATCTGAGAGAGCTGACTAGGCTTGACAAAGTATCACGAACCTAATGAGTTGTTTCACAATTGGTAAGTTTTCCAACACAGTATGATATAATATTTATGTGACAATTTACTACAGAACCCAATCCTGACGAAAAAAAGATATTTCTGAAGTACAGTATTTGTTTACTTTTTAAGAATTGTGTTATGCTCTTGGGTTGAACATAACTAGCCTCAAATGTGCTTACAGCAGGGGATCCTGTTTGTGTTGGTGATTGTAACTGGTTAGACTCTGGCGGTGCGTCGGGATGCCCCTTGTTCTCTGGAGAGGAGTGGGGTGCCAATCTGCAGGATGCATGTCTCCACTGGTGTGTTCCCTCGACTAGATCACATCACCTGACCTCCTCTGGTCTCCACATCTCTCTTCTTGGTGGTGGCAACAGGAGTTCCCTAGTGGGGTAGGTGGACTGCAGGTCCTGTTACTGTACTTTGCTCCAACCCACCTCTAGCACAAACCAGATTGTGCCTGGTGGGCGAGTCTTCTGAAAAGGTGCTGTGCATACTGGCACAGCTCCCAATGTTCTTAGTCATAGGGGTAGAACTGAGGCAAGTTAGTGGTGTCACTGAGATGGTCATTGAAGACCTTCCCTAGATCTTCGCAGGCTTTGGTGAGAGTGTGGCGGCCACACAGTAGTTACGACAGGTGGTATTGGTGTTGTCTCTTGGGACTTGGGATAAGATTGACCAGTAGTACTCTGGTGGCATTCTATTGTGTCTGTGTGACTGTTGCCGGAGCATTAATCCCAGGTCCCAACATGGTTACCCATGCTGCTGCCAGTCCTTGAGGTGGTCTTCTCCACAGGTCTACTGGCTAACTGGTGCCTTCTTATTTCTACTTGTCTCCACTATAGGTATGGACGGACGTAGTTTGCTGGGTCATGTGATGTGCTCACAAGACATGGATCTTCTCGACCCAGTTCCCTAGTGTCCTGTCTGAAAGGAGTTGGAATCCCTGAGGAATACTGCCAGGCACCGGCTTATGACTACTTGTTCCCAGGCAGCCGTCTGGGTGTCATGTTGTAGGANTCCCTGAGGAACACTGCCAGGCACCGGCTTATGACTACTTGTTCCCAGGCAGCCGTCTGGGTGTCATGTTGTAGGATGGGTGGTAGTAACTGGTGGCATGCATTACTTGCACTAGTACTCTGGGCATGATCTACCCCTGTGTTCAACCAAGCAAGAGGGCCTTATGTCCCCTTACCTAATTGTTGGCGGTGTATAGGGCTGTTTTTTAAATTTATTAGCTTGGAGAGAGATATGAATTTTACTAATGCTCTGAGAAAATTTTAATATATGAATCACATTCTTTATCAGCAAAAAATTTATTTGGAAGTAATTATTTCTGGTAATTATAGATGTTCATGAGTGTCTGATGTTAATTTGTCTTAATAATTTTCCTACCACAGTAATAAATGTCTTCTTTGAATCAGGGTATATCTGTGTGATTTGTGTAGTTGGAATTTAAATATTATTTAAAGGGCCAACAAGAGCACAAAGAAAGCCCCATGCACTTTTGTTTGTCTAAACATATAATAAAACTCAATGTGNATTAAAGGGCCAACAAGAGCACAAAGAAAGCCCCATGCACTTTTGTTTGTCTAAACATATAATAAAACTCAATGTGTCTCTGTCTGTCTGTTAGTGCGCTTATCACTCGAGAACCCTTATCCGATTTACATATTTTTTTTTTTAAATTCATAGCTGTGTTCTCTGGCGAGGTTTTAGTATATATTTTATTACGTAAAGTAACATAAGGAATAAGCAGTGATAATGTTAGTGAATCAAGTCAGAAAAACGTTTGCAGCCAGCACTCTCTCTTGCAATAAGCTGTCTAAACCGTTAAAAGATGGAACATCATGTAGTAAAGAATTGTGCAGAATTAAAAGAACTAAAAAAATTCTGCGGTAGCATATATCTCTCTATAACAAAGAAATACTAATAAGCCTTTTTACCATTTAATTCTCAATATGTATGTTTAAATTTAAAATATTTGTCTAATGATTATTTATCTCATAATTAACACTAAGTAAAATTCAACTTTATTNAATTTAAAATATTTGTCTAATGATTATTTATCTCATAATTAACACTAAGTAAAATTCAACTTTATTAAAAAAAAAACCTAAACAATAGTTTTATAGTCCACGCGAGCGGAGCCGTGACCACAGCTAGTGTAATATAAAAGTTNTAAAAAAAAACCTAAACAATAGTTTTATAGTCCACGCGAGCGGAGCCGTGACCACAGCTAGTGTAATATAAAAGTTAGTTGAATAGCTGCAAATAATGATGCTTACCAGTCACGACTTTCAGGAGTTCCCGTTCCTTGAAATTTTAATTGTTGCGATCTGGCAGTCATTCCGTACCGCTACTGGAGGTGCCGCACTATAACTTGTGGGTTCACCACCATTACGAACAAAAACCTTTCACTCACTCTTTTGTACATTACTTCGCGCTCAGACATGAAGTGGCTGCAGTGGGACGGAGCGAGTGACGTACAACCGCTGTGTGCTAACGTTTAAAAGCTGTACATTCAGAGGGTCACGACTGCGTAACATCTGACTTATGGCCCAACTTTTCATGCGGGATTGATTGCTGGGCCTGATAAAATGCAAGTGCGCTATTTTCCTCCTTAAAATAAGAGTTCCAAGTCGACGAAGTTCCCTTGTTAGGCAAATTATTAAAATGAAGTAAGTTCTGTGTTTCCTTTATTTGTAAGTTGGCAAATGGTTATTCACTTATACTATGTGAACACGACTACTTTGGTATAATATGTAATTTTCTCTGNTTTGTAAGTTGGCAAATGGTTATTCACTTATACTATGTGAACACGACTACTTTGGTATAATATGTAATTTTCTCTGTATCATGTCCTGGGTATTTGCCTCACTTCTGTCATAAAATGAGAATGTTTTCTTTTTTTTGTAGTAGTAGTGTGTCCATTTTCTCTTGTGTGTAGCAGTAAATTTTTGTATTTACTTGATTAAAGGTTTGGGTAATTTTTTACTTTAGGGGCTTTTCTGAAAATAAGAAAAAAAACTCCAGAAAGTGGTATATTTCGACTNTTTGTAAGTTGGCAAATGGTTATTCACTTATACTATGTGAACACGACTACTTTGGTATAATATGTAATTTTCTCTGCATCATGTCCTGGGTATTTGCCTCACTTCTGTCATAAAATGAGAATGTTTTCTTTTTTTTTGTAGTAGTAGTGTGTCCATTTTCTCTTGTGTGTAGCAGTAAATTTTTGTGTTTACTTGATTAAAGGTTTGCATTTGTTGGGACATTCTATCAACTACTGACTAGCCCCAGAAAAGTGTATTCACGCATAATCTGTACCACCCTACTTCCTGGACGGTGAGCCATAGCGAGTGTATGGGACACACCGATTTACCTGCTTTGTACATTTTCTAATGCTTCATATGTAGATTAGTAAAACCCTATGAAGCAGGTAAAAACGTACTAAGCAAGTGAGTTGGTGATTCTCCCCCCACTCGTTATTGTTTCACTTCAAAAAGTATAGTGGTACAGATTTTGCAATAATTCACTTTTCTGAAGCCCTTTGTGGCCACTTTAAACTTTTTTTGTGGCTTTCGGTACTTCTCATGATGCTATTTACTCCATTTTTTTTTACAACTTATGCCAAACAATTCCTCTGCTCTTCACAACCTTCCCATTTATCATAGTTCATAATATGCACCACGAATGAAACAATGTGCTCATGCGATTATGATTCAGCATGTTTAGTAGATCTACATTTGACATAATAATAATGGTACCTATAATTTTCTTAATTTAATTTTCAGTTTTTTTAGAAAGGTCCTATTCTTCATAATCACTGAACTGAATTATATCTGTATGGGTGCATTTTCAAATTTCCAGAAATGCCATTAAAAACAACAGTTACCCCACTCAACCACGAAGTTGTTTCTAAATCTGTTTCTACATCTTTAAGCTAATTTGTGGGGGAAGCGAACATGACACGTTTCCAAATGTCATCACCCAAAGAAGTATTCCCAGACTTACCAAGTACACCTGAAATGTTCATCTGGCAATATTATTTAGCAGGATGTAGAAGCACACGGTACATGTTGGAAGCTGCACACTTTTAGGCTGTTCGGGTAATTGTTATAAATCGCAGCTTTTCTGATATTTTTTTTTAGAAAATAGTATGTATCTACATTACCAACTACACTGAACATTTAATGGGGGCCATCGTAATATTTGCAGTACATACTACGAAATGCAATAGTGGGGGTGGTTTTAAATAAAACTGTATTGTGTGTGGTTGAATTGTATGCGCTAAACCTATAATCGCCACTCCTGTGTGAGAATATTTTTAATTTGGAATAAATAGTAAATGTAGGTATGATAGGGCATTTGTGCGATGTAAAGCAGACTTGTGAAGCGCTGCGTAATTCCTTTATACTAGACTGCTAATGGCTTCTTCAATGACGCTGACAAATCTGCAACCTTTTTAACGTGAGAAACTTTCACTAAACACCAGAAAATTAAACATAATAGAGTTGGAATTTATGAGTTCAAAAACAGACAGGTGTCTTTTAGTGTAATTACCAAACCACATTAATTATGAACCTTACTGAAATTTCAGATACCCTTAAATAAAACATAAAATCATTGCAAAAGCACACACAACACAAGACTACAAATATACAACCCTTTTTCATATGATTTGTATGAACAGAACACACTTGACAATTAATTTCTAACTTCTCTTAATCTACACAAAATACACTGGACTCTCATTTACGAATAAGTAAATNAACACTTGACAATTAATTTCTAACTTCTCTTAATCTACACAAAATACACTGGACTCTCATTTACGAATAAGTAAATTTTATTAGCCTGAAGAATGTATAGTGATAGTGTAGATGCAAATTAAATCACAAAAATGTATTATTCTTTCACCAGAAAATCCGAAATTCCAATACCAAAATAAATGTTGTCAAAAGAATTATAGAAAAATTAGCTGCGATGGCAAAATTTACTAAATCACCTAACTAAAGCATTTCAGATAAAAAAAATTATGTGCAAGTGAATATTCTCCTTTTGACTGGCACTGGTAAAATTAATTAATTAAGCTTCACGAAAGTTTGTTTGCTCGGCTAGATTGCACGAGAATCTTCTGGCTTCTGGTAATGTCCGTATGGAAGTTACGCCCTACAAAATTAATACTCTTGAAAATTTATGTTAGAAGTTCTAAATTGAATTTTCTTAACAGGTTACCAAATAAAACAAACTGATCACATGAAGACAGTTACATTGCTGTGAGATGCTCTACCCGTTGTCAAGATATGAGAAAAAATTTTTTTTACTTATTTGTTTACATTTCAGTTTTGACATTTATGCTGGTAAATATTATGATTCCTTTGCAATGTTTACATCCGGCAGTATAATATTTTCTTGTTTGTTTATACTTAAAATGATGGTAGAAATTTTATCAAAATTTTATTTTGATGAACAAACTCTTAATTTTCTGAAATTTTAATTGATTGAATGTTTTGATNAGAAATTTTATCAAAATTTTATTTTGATGAACAAACTCTTAATTTTCTGAAATTTTAATTGATTGAATGTTTTGATGACATAGGTAGAGTGATTAATGTTGCTTAGTTTACGTGTTTTCTCCTTAATGTTAATTTGTAGGCCTAGGAGATCATTAATTTTAAACAGTTTATAGACAAGTTTCTCTAATCAGAAAATTGTTTGCTCTTCGATTTGTTAAGGAAAGAGGGCTGCCTTAAGCAAGTCCACAGACACTCTCTTCANAATCAGAAAATTGTTTGCTCTTCGATTTGTTAAGGAAAGAGGGCTGCCTTAAGCAAGTCCACAGACACTCTCTTCAGACTTGAAAGCGGTCAGACTGTTATATTTTGTCTGCTTTTAAATTTGATTTAATTTAATTTTTGATTTGGACCACCCAATCATAAGGGTAGGGCGATGGAGGAGAGTCATCGCAATTTCCATAAATGTGCGCAGGCTTAGAAGCTGCTTAAAAATGCCAGATTATTTATTTTAGTGTCTTCAAGAAAGAAGAGGATGACCAAGGGCAGCGGACAGTACTAGGGTCAAAAGACTTTTACACAGCGAGCTGTATGTCTGGCATGAGCAAACGTTGCTTATCTATTTTAATTTGCTTTGGATAGTCACTACAATGATTTCAATGAAAAATTTGGACCGAAGAAATTTTAATTTTCAATTTTAATTGACCCAGAGGTCCAAGAATTGAGTCGGTCAATTGCTAAACTAGCCGAAAGGAAAAATGAAATTTTACTTAAGCAACTCGTTCAGAATAAAATGAACTATTGTATGGACATTCACTCAATGAAATGTTGGTGTTATCAGAACTTCTAAAATTTCTTTCACCAACATATTTTATCGGTCTGAGAGAAAGATATCCAGTTTTTTTCTTATTGCTTTGAGAAAATATTCAATACCTGAATTCACAAAGAACACCAAACGACAACTGCACAAACCAGGATATAACCGTCAACTGATCGCTATACAATACAGTAAAATTGAAAGCGGAAGGGCACCTGTCAATTCACATTTGTTACCCTCACTACACCACTGTAGTACAAATATATCATGGTGATACAGGTAAATAAAACCTTGTAACGCATAATCATACAATAAGTACATATATTTTTTGTACTACTTCCACAGAATGTATTACAACCCTCTTTTGAATTTCAACAAGGTAAGCCTTGCAAAAGCCAACAGAATTAAATGTTATTTTGACATGACTTAATTACCACTGCTTATTCTAGTAAGACNGTAAGCCTTGCAAAAGCCAACAGAATTAAATGTTATTTTGACATGACTTAATTACCACTGCTTATTCTAGTAAGACGTAAGTGCATCATCTCAACACACGCGCCGGTAATTATTGAGAATAGGGACTTTTCTGAAGGAAACACAGTAAACCCACAAAAGTAACATAAATGGGTTATGCACAGCTTACCTTTTTCATATTGAGGAGGGTGTAATGGTAAAATAAGTAGAATGTACTAAATAAACTAGATAAAAGTACGAGCAGTTCATCCGCTATGTTTACGTCGGATGCCATGATGTTTGGTGGAGTAATGCTGTAGTAACGTAAACAAATGCGCATCTCGCTGTCACCTTATTGGCTGTGGATGTGTACAACATCATTGTATGATAATTCCAGTTTGGATGTGAGGCAGTGTGGTTCGTGGCGAGTGGTGTGTGTGTGTGTGTGTGTGTGTTGTACACGTCCAAATCCCNTGTGTGTGTGTGTGTGTGTGTGTGTGTGTTGTGCACGTCCGAATCTGACTGTGCGAAGGTTTATGATTTACAAATGGAGAATTGGAGAATACAAGAATGAGTGCTTCTGTGCGTAATATTTGGCTATGTGGCGGGTGTTACTTGGACGTTTTAGTAGATCATGGTGTTTTGTCGAGTGAGGCAAGGTGCACGACAAGTTGAATTGGCCGAGGACAGTGGAATTGTACCCGCTGCCTACCAAGGTCAGTTAATTCATATACTTCTGGTATGTTTCACTGTTACTTTAAAACCCTAAAATCCTAGGTTAGATTAAAACTCAACAATCCTAGGTTAGATTAAAATCCAACAATCCTAGGTTAGATTAAAACCCTACAATTCTAGGTTAGATTAAAAATGTAAAATAGTGATTCACTCATCGTGGGGTTAGGTTCAGTTAGGTTAGGTGGGCACATATTACGAAATTGGGTGGACAAATGCTAAACTGAGGTGTTTTTATATTTTTGTGGGTGTATTTTTAGTGATTTTACCACACAATTTCCCTGATCTTCATAGCCCTCCCCACTATCGTATTTGTGGTTTGTACTGGTAATATGTTAATGCCCCTTGTAAATTCGTGTTCTGTGTAATAAGTAGAGTGGAAATATACCACTTTCTGTAATTTTTTTTTATTTACAGAAAAGCAGTTACTCTGAATAATTACCGTCAAATATATTTCTTTCGGGTTGCTGAATCGTGTTGAATGCAAGAACGCCTATGGAAATGAAACCTTAATTTACAAAAAGTTATTCAGTTACGTAATATATAAGTAGTAGAAAAAATATATAAATACAGTATATCATACACAAAACATTCTCAAGTGTTGTTTAGTTGTAGTTTGTGTGTATTGCCATGATACATTTGTTCAACAACAATGCACAGACACAGGAAACAAATGCAAAACAATTTTGGTCTTCCAGTTCAATTTTTACCTATTTCATGTCACAGTTGTATGCTGGTAGTATCCGGCAGTTCAGAAAACAAGTGAATTTAAGTGTGTGAAGGCTTACGATTTACGAGTAATATTACGCATGTTTACTTGCGATTATTTCCATGTGATGAGTTAAAATCAAACTATTGTGCGGCAATACGAGTGTTTCTTTGAAATTGTTTCAATGTGAAGTGTTAATATAATTATTGTGCGGAAATACAAGTGTTGCGGAATTTACACAAATTTAATAAANCTGTTTCAATGTGAAGTGTTAATATAATTATTGTGCGGAAATACAAGTGTTGCGGAATTTACACAAATTTAATAAAGGTTAACGTGTCCTACACCTGTCTTATCAGCAATAGATCACAAAGGAGCTATATTTGACCTTTACATGGGTGAGTAATGTAAATGCTTGTCAAGTTTTGGCATGTAAAGTGTATATAGTGTAGTGAATTGTACTGTGTAGTATTGCATGTGACTGTGGGAACTGAAAGGCTTACATGCTGCCCATGCCAGCCATGTAAAACGCAGAAGACCTAACCAAATTAAACCCAACTTCACAATAGGTGAACAGACACAAGTTTGCTTATTATACTTTTCCTAACACGCTAATTCATGTCGGCACTCTCCACACCCCCTCCCCCGCCCCTACAATTACATATTGTCAAGAGGTTAGGTCTTCTTGCACTTAACGTGGTTAAGGAACCCAAATTACATGTAATTTACATAAATTTTACATGTTTCACCCCACTATTTCCCTGATCTTCATAGCCCTCCCCATTATCGCATTTTGTTGTATGTACTCCGAATATCGTGATGCCCCTAGTAAATTCGTGTTGTGTAATGTCGATATATACCACTTCCCAATAAGTTTTTTTTNTCCGAATATCGTGATGCCCCTAGTAAATTCGTGTTGTGTAATGTCGATATATACCACTTCCCAATAAGTTTTTTTTTATTCGGAAAACCCTTATTCTAGATAATTACCACATACAGATTGGGCACGCAAAACATTCAACACACCAATTCCGATTACATTTCTTACAAATAATTTATCGGTGGAACTGGTGCTACAATTACGGCACCACAAATCAGAAACATACCTGACACTTACGAACATGCAACCCGACGGATTGGCCTATTTTCAGAACATTCGTAGGGATTATTGTATCTCCTTTTCAAATATTTTTCAATAAAAATTATTAAGCATTTTAAAAACAACAAACACACATGAAAACCGGAAAACAGTTGAGCAACGCTTAACGCACTTCACTTCAACATCAATTGGCCTTGGAATCGCCTGCAGCCATAAGAAAGACCTGCTAAAATCGAAAAACTACAGAAATTGAAGAAAATTCAAAAACCTCCAAGACATTAGAATCGAAATCCCACAAAACTCTCCGTCAAATAGGACAGCACAAACACACAACGATGTGGCACCTACGGCGCAAAGCTCAAAAATCACGCTGTTTCCCTATTCCCTTCAAGTATATACATGTCCATACTTCGCCCTGCCTGTGACATCACTAAGTATATACTAGTGCTGTCCGAATACCTAGTATAGAACACACAGGATCTGTACTTGCCAAGTACACTAAGTTGCTTACTTGCTGGGTGGTACGGGAACCACACATAACTTAGAAAATCACAACTTAGAATTCGGGAACATATCCACATAAATTAGAACTATTATAACTTAGAACCATCGTAACATAGAAAATCACAACTTAGAACAGTTGTAACTTAGAAACTAAGAACTAAAATAACTTATAAGCACACAACTTAGAACTGCCATGGAGTCGTATGTGGAGAACCACACATAGCAGTCATAACTTAGAATTCTTAAAAAATGCACAGAAGTTAGAACTGTCGTAACTTATAAAATCATAACTTCGAACGATCACAACTTGGAAACACGCCACCTAGAACTGTCATAATTTAGAAACACGCAACTTAGAACTATCACAAGTTAGACACATATAACTTAGAAAGTTCACAAGTTAGAACCACATAACTTATTTAGGGCTAAATACCCAGTTCCATCTCCTGCAACCAGGACCGCAAAGCGCGACCCTTGTTAACAACTCAGCCTGTACATTTCCCATTTCATATCACCCTGCATCAAATTCACAGAAGTCCATCATCGCAAACTAACTACCCTACTTTCTCCCACCCTAATCCACTTAAAGGAATAAATACATTTTATCCTCCATGACTGTCGCACAGATTTACCCAGTGTCTTCTCTACTCTGCGCTGGTTTGCTGTGCTCTTCCATCTGTTGTAAGATACTATGTCATCAGTAAACTAGTGTTTTTTATGTTTAAACAACCCACATTTTGGCAGAGATTATTTTCATAAATTGGCACACTGTTATGCTCGTAGTCTACATTTCGTTGCTTTATGCAGAGTATTATGAGTACTTAACTAACGAATGTACATATGTATATCAGGAGTCTTCTGTCTATGGACGAATGAAGTATGTTGTCAAGACGGGGACACTCGAAAATATATTTCGTAAGTATATTGTAGCGGTACAAATATTGAAGGTGTTATACACTGGAGAGCCAAAAAAACTGGTGTAGGCGTGTGTATGCAAATAACAGAAGTATGGAACCAATCAGAGTAACGCGATGCAGTTGGCAGCGCCTATATAAGACAACAAGGATCTGGCAAAGTAGCTAGATCGGTTATTGCTGCTACAATGGCAGNAAGCTTTAAGTGAGTTTGAATGTGGGGTTTCAGTCGGCGCACGAGAGATGGGACATAGCATCTCCGAGGTAGCGATAAAATTTGGATTTTCGCGTACGACCATTTCACGAGTGTACCGTGAATAACAGAAGTATGGAACCAATCAGAGTAACGCGATGCGGTTGGCAGCGCCTATATAAGACAACAAGCATCTGGCAAAGTAGCTAGATCGGTTATTGTTGCTACAATGGCAGGTTATCAAGATTTAAGTGAGTTTGAACGTGGTATTATAGTCGGCGCACGAGAGATGGGACATAGCATCTCCGAGGTAGCGATAAACTTTGGATTTTCGCGTACGACAATTTCACGAGTGTACCGTGAATCCAGTAAATCCAATCTTCGACATCGCTGCTGCGGCCGGAAAAATATCGTGAACGAACGGGACAAACGACGACTGAAGAGAATCATTAAACGTGACAGATGTGCAACCCTTTCTCAAATTGGCGCAAATTTCAATGCTGGGGCATCAACAAGTGCCAACATGCGAACTATTCAACGGACCATCATTGATATGGGCTTTCAGA
>NQII01009512.1:0-50136 GCA_002778355.1 Clitarchus hookeri | reverse complement strand
AATGCGTAGGGAAGTTTCCAACTTTGTATACTAGTGAGGCTCAGCATTTCTATATTTGCAGCCTGATGTGTGGTGCTATTTCCATTACATGTGTGAGTTAAAAACTCCCATTACTGTTTAGGAAGTTTACTACATCGAACATATAGTAAGAAACCGTGAATGGTAGGGTCGTTTCCCATACATTGATAGCAGCGTTCCTCCATTTGCTTAGGAAACAGTCAAATGCGTAGGGAAGTTTCCAACTTTGTATACTAGTGAGGCTCAGCATTTCTATATTTGCAGCCTGATGTGTGGTGTTATTTCCATTACATGTGTGAGTTAAAAACTCCCATTACTGTTTAGGAAGTTTACTACATCGAACATATAGTAAGAAACCGTGAATGGTAGGGTCGTTTCCCATACATTGATAGCAGCGTTCCTCCATTTGCTTAGGAAACAGTCAAATGCGTAGGGAAGTTTCCAACTTTGTATACTAGTGAGGCTCAGCATTTCTATATTTGCAGCCTGATGTGTGGTGTTATTTCCATTACATGTGTGAGTTAAAAACTCCCATTACTGTTTAGGAAGTTTACTACATCGAACATATAGTAAGAAACCGTGAATGGTAGGGTCGTTTCCCATACATTGATAGCAGCGTTCCTCCATTTGCTTAGGAAACAGTCAAATGCGTAGGGAAGTTTCCAACTTTGTATACTAGTGAGGCTCAACATTTCTATATTTGCAGCCTGATGTGTGGTGTTATTTCCATTACATGTGTGAGTTAAAAACTCCCATTACTGTTTAGGAAGTTTACTAGAATTTTTTTACAGTGTAGCTTTAATGTACGTGTACCGGATTTTTTCGTTTTGTGTATAATAAAATGGGATAATAACAATTTTCACACTATAAATATAATTGTATCATATCTTTCGAATTGTGTTCTGTTACAATCTACTTAGAGGATTAGAGGACTAGAGTGGAAATATAACAAAATACATCCACTTGTTGGTTAAAACTCGACGTAAAATAGATTTTGAAAATACATTTATTACTAAATTATTTGAATTACATGTGACCTGATAATTGAAAACTTACTATAGAAGATAGCTATCGTTATTTTGTATTAATTTCGTAAGGTTTTTGTTTATGAACGCTCAATGCATAAGACTGTAATTATACTGTTTGCTCTTGTGAACACCATTGCAGGGCGTGAATGCTACATATTAACGCCGTAGAATTTGGTTTTCGGCAGTGTTGACAATAATAAGATTATTTATTTGTTTCAGTAAGTAATATTATTTTTTATGTATGTATTTTTGTAGCAGTAATTATTTTTTATTGTATCACTTATTTAAATAAGTTTGGTTAAACGAGTTTATGTGTGCAAGATACTTTATACGTCTTTAAAGTACGATAAATTTGTTATGTTTACATAAACCTCACCCAAAGGAGAACGTTATTGAATGTTGCTATGGCAATTAAGTGGTACGATATATTGGAATTGCCTAACACTCTCGCGATTGGCGGTTTATTCAAGTACGTCTTCATTTAAATAAGTTTTAAAGGAATTTTTCTTTGAGATAGTCCATCTTGAATCCCTTAGGCAGGACAGTCAACCCAAGGGGGTTAATGCTTTTAGTGTCTTTAATTTATTCATAAGTAGAATGGTCGAGTTATGAGTTCTGGAACGGGCCGCCCTGATGGGACGAAGACGTGTGAGAGCTGTTATGTAATAATACAATCTGTATGGTCGTTGCCCCCATGTTTTTCCAGGTTTCAATAGCTCTTAAGCCCTCGTCCTATGTAAAGCGCAGAATTGACTATAACATGGCACTATAGACCCGTGAGCCTTAGGTAAATCAAAACAGAAGACATCCCGTAGTGTTCTGGCGAATACCTATCCCCAAGACCCAGATCGTCGAAAACTTCAAAACTTCAAATAAATTATAAAACAACCGCTAAGGTTTAAGAGTATATCATTTTTAATGCAGAGATTCAATTTGAGATTATTAATTGGAAACTATGTCTGCCATATTGGAAATTAAATCCCGAACTGACTTTCGCAATTTAATTCATAATACCCTGGCAGAGTGAATTAGTTGCTCAGAGCTAAACTAAATTATTAATTTAAAGGCTTTAATTTTTTTTAAAAGTATTTTATTCATTTTTGTCGATTTTTTTTTTATTAGTGGAAAAGCTGATTGTTACAGCCTACTTATATAACGAGAAAAGCTGGTATTTTAAAAATATATGAATTTTTCTTTTCTTACTAATTATGACAAGACGAATAAAAAAAGAGCGTTAGTTAAGTTCCATTTTTTTTTTTTTTTGCAATTTTGTGGAAGATAATTTTATTAGTGAAATTTTTTCTTCAAACTTATGTGTAGAGTGGCATTTTCAGCAGTAACTTTGATCATCAATAATTTATTCAATGTTTTACTTTGATTATGTTTTGTTACAAAAATGCATCCTCCAGCAAGTCTTCGAGAGTTTTCAGCAACAGGTAAAATGGGTAATAAAGTTTCTTTCAGTCGTGTTCGTTCCCTACCTTTACGCCTTGACGAGCCTGCTGAAAAACAATAACTGCTACAGAGTGATAGACTTATTTTCTTAAGAGGCTGTGTCACACCTTATACAGAAATAATTCATTTCAGTGTGATACAGGGGAGTCAGGGTCTTTACTGAAAATTTTTCATTATAGAAGCACTGCATTTCATAGTTATGTGCAGATTTTTGTATCTGATTGTTAATAGGTGTTTCCTGGTTGTCATTAAAAGGCACACATTTCAATAAATCCTCCTAAATTTCAATCAGGACGAAATAAATATAAAATACTTCAATATGGCGGGTTATGCGGGCTCTNCAATAAATCCTCCTAAATTTCAATCAGGACGAAATAAATATAAAATACTTCAATATGGCGGGTTATGCGGGCTCTTAAAAACCATAAAGTTGATATTAAGATAATTTTATTAACACATTTAACACAATTAAAGCTGCTTTTCAAATTGAAGTTTCAATTATAATACTTACTGGCAGCCTAGCGCCATCAACACTAGGCCTAATTTGAATAATGACTTTGACCTCAAAATCTATCCCCATGTAAAAATTCAGCAGCGTCAGTTACCAGCAAAGGCACTGCCAGCTTTTTCGGATAGCATTAATTTATAAGACAATTTTACGTAATAATCGGTGAGTTGTAGTTTAAAATGTTTGCAAGTCTATCAATAATTATCATGGAATTTGTTTGAAAACAGTATCGCATACATTACCCTCGACTTATATTTTTCTAATTCAAAACTAAAAAAAAAAAAGCTGCGTGTTACACGAGTTTGAATGGCCTTCATTACTTGGTTTTAAAATGTGTTACGAGGAGTCCAAGATGTCTTAAATAGTATCTCGCCAATTTGGATATAATAATAAAAGTAGTTTTTATTTAGTACGTGAGACACATTTACTAACACCGAGAATCATAGAAAAAAGATTTTTGTATTTCAAAATATTACCCCTAGAAGTTCGTTTTATATATTATAATAAGAGAGAGAGAGTGCGAGAGAGCTCCAAATTCGTGTTATGATTTGGGGACACGTTAAACTTCAAACACACGTACCTTTGCAATAAGTTTGTCAGTATACCATAATTTATTTGGCACGTCCTGGATAACGCTGCACCAGTAAATGAACGCTTCACAATTGTGTAGTCCAATCACGAGCTGTCCAGTCAAAAAAGGAGTGACTTCACATTTGAGCAGCAGCCAATGGCGAATCGACGCCGTCTCGAGTATATACAGCACTGTGAAGTATAGCCTGATGCCAAATAATAACGCAAATTTTGCAGGTCTCTGTAATACAGCTTTCAAATATACCAAGCTTCTTATGAACTGCAAATCAGAATAAAAATTATTTTCTGTGTCCGTGTAAGCAGAGTACGGCATTAGGAGGTAGACGGTAACAAGATAACATACCAAAATAACTGTCAAGTAAGCTAGGCTTCACATAACTATTCATTTAAGAAAAATCATAAATAAACAAAGTTTGATATATTATTGAGTTTTATAAGTTGTTATTACAATTTAATATTTTTAATGATATTTACTTAAGATTTTATTGTGCGTTGGAACCACTAAGGACGGTTATCATGTGATCTGGCTAAGAAAGTGTATTGCTGTTGTGTAATGTATATTTCGCAACAAATTTTTTTTTGCACCAAAAGAGAGTAAATCAATGCTTGGCGTAATACATAATAAGAGAAAAATAACATTAAAAAATTTATTATTTGTGAGTTTTCTATATAAAGAATACTTGTTTATGTGGTATCACCACAAACTATTGCTATCAATACAATAGCCATGTGTTTATTATGTTTGTAGAAATATTACACAGCACTAAGTGGTTTCTGTATAAAAGACCTCGTGAACAGCTGTAATGATTACCGCGGAAGGGTCTGCTTGCCGACCAGTCAGGTACTGTCAGTTAATCCTTGCCTCTTGTTGGTCGGTGAAATCTAAGAAAGGGAGTGGAAAGCAAAGTCAGCGACGGAGAGGGGGCAGCGTCAACCCCTTCACGCGCAGACAAGCAGCAATCGGAGAAGTGGCCAAGTTGGCATAGGAGGAATGCACAATCGGAGAAGTGGTGGTCCCTCATCTGTGCATCGGCATGTTTGTCAGAATAACATTGTCTTTCATTCGTTTACCCATCAGCTATACAATGATCTTTATATGGAGCATTATCAGTTTTGTTTCAGACATGTTACCACACACTGGCTGTCAAAATCTTGACTTCATAGCTGAAATTGGATTTTACATAATCGTATAAAAATATTGCATGATGGAAACAAATGATAAAAATTGTCTGCTTCAAATAAATAGAATAAGTGGTGCCAACGTTTTACAGTAATTTTCCCAGTCATGAATGTCTCTTTATATAATTATATTTTATGCAGGAAAATATATGTGAGCTCTTTATAATTTGTGTAGATATTTGACAAGTCTGCACTGGCAAATTATAGTAATGACAACCACACAGCAGGGCTAATTATTGGCCCTGGCTTTAGTACTAGCCATCTGGGTTAAAACTTATTTTTGTGCGAATCAAGTTGGATTCACATGCAGATGTTCTGATTAATAACTTTGGGGCCATGGATTTTGTTGCTAGAAATTCACATGTTAGGACATTTGCTTAACCCGTTTTCTAACTCTGCGCTGACGTGTTTGTGCGGCGGCCGTCGGCAATGGGGCGGGTGCCGCGGTTGCGCGCGAGTTGGTCGATGCATCGGTTCGCCTGCAGCTCCATTTCCTCTACTGTGCTGTGGTGCTTTAGTGCGTTGTCCTGGAGAACTGGGTTACGAGTGTGTGCAACAGTGGGTTAAGGAGACAAGGGAAACTAGGACAGCGTCAAATGCGAAACATCAACAAACTTATCAAAGTTGTTTTGTATTTAATAAAAAAATCAAGGATAAAAATAATATATTTTTCGATTACATTTGTTTTATTATATCTCACCTTAAATATCATAGTTTACAAACATTTGGTAAATATTAAAACTTGACAATGGAGCGAGGTGGCTTTACAATTTTTGTAGAACTAAACGCGAATTTACTAGAGTACGAGTGCTAAGACAGCATGATTTTATTAAACCAAATTGTAATATTGTGCCTGTGTTTCCTTTCACAAATAACTGAAGTTAACTCTAGTAAAATACCTTAAAATAGTTTAGTCTTTGTTTGCGAAATACTGCATGACTTGTCATGAAACATGCTACACTTTACCTACAGTTAGCAACAACTATATTCCAATTGTTTGGTTTGTGTTTGTTATATCTTCAAATAGTATTAAGTACAAGATGCTATCGTCAGTAAATTATGTGTCTATACATGTGTATAAAGGCGAATTTACTCAACCTAGTTTCATATTGCCAACAAAATTTATTTATATGGTTTTTTAAAACTCATTAAAGCAATCCATTACATAAACATGTTATTTTGTGATTTAACACTGTTTACTAACTGAAAATATCTATTGTTTATTAAAATATTTCAAGATTTTGCTAGTTTGGGTGGTAAAGTGGGTAGAATGATCGAGAACTGCCTCTCCAACAGGTAAGTTTGCAACCTGTGGACTATTCTGTTTTGTAACTAGGACTGATTCGTTCTGGTGCTTTAAGCCTTGCATGACCTGCAACGCGATCGTGGTTTGAGCCGTGGTTTTGGTCAGGCGTATGTTCATTATGAAATTGTCGATACTCTTGGTAGTGTGGTGGGAAATTATGGAAGTCATCCACCCGTTGTTTAGAATGCTTTCCAGTCTGCTCATGTTGATTATCTTCATGCCGACGCCTCTTTCCTTTATGTCTTCAATAATGGACTTCACATCTTGTCGCTTCCTTTGGGGGTATGTCGTTCGAATACTGATATGAATTGTATATTTAGGAAGGCGAGGGATTGAGTGTAATTCTTAGATGATAGTTAGACACCCGCCCAAGAAGTAAAACTCAATTAGCCCACTTGTGCAAATCTACTCGTACACAAGCAGCCCACAAACAGTTTCCATAATCAGTCCAACTCCATAATGCATTCACAGATACACGTAGCCCAGATGATGTACTTTAACTGTCGTGTGCAGTTGGCCGCATCTGGACCATTGTTCAGACAACTCCCATATAGCAAAATATAATCTGGCATAATCAGCCCGATTCAGCATACCCAACTGTACCCCAAGCATGCCAGCACCATCAGTGAGCTATGAGTGGCAGCAGTGGCCCACTAGCTTACTGTGTCTGACCTGCCATAAGTCAAACAACTGTCGTCAGCCAACTATTGGCAACTTATGGCCCAACTATTGACCGCTTGTAACCCAGCTATTTGCCACTTACAACCTAGCTTTTCGTCACTTGTGTCTCACTTCAAAACAGCTTGCCATGCATTTTCAAAACCAAAGAATAATAATTCTATTTCGCCCAAACAAAAATTACTTATTGCCCATCTTAGTTTATGTCATCTATAGCATTATTTCACAATTGGTACATTACTTTGAAAGAAAATGAAATCGAACTCACAACCTTTCACATCACATACTTGTATGCTACCAAATACCTTACCATGTATTTATGTAGAAACGTTTAGGCAAATCTGAAGAATTTGCATACATTAAAGATTGATTATCAACTTTGTTATACAGATATTTTATGTTAGTATCAAAAATTAATATTGAGATTTAAGTAGTTATGAGATTGTTATCGTTTCGGGCTGCTTCTAGGCGGTTTTTAAAATAGAAAATTATTAATTATTTACATGTTATTCTTTGCAGGTTTCCAGTCTAGAAACTATTTTTCCTATTACTGGCAAAGGCAAATAATAAAATTTTACTTCAAGTATTCATGAAATAAAAAAAAATTTGGTGAATTTACAAATACTATTTGCTAATTCACAACATATAGTTGGCATGTCATAAATGGCCCATGAATTTGTTGCCAATATGTCACCAGCAGTAACAGTTGGCATCCCATAAATGGCCCAAAAGCTTGGTGATAATTTTTCTTCAGCAGTAAACAACAGTTGGCATGTCATATAAGTGGTCCCTAAGTTTGCTGCTGATATGTACTCAGCAGTAAATAATAGTCGGTATTCCATGCTTCTTATATGTCGGCAGCAGTTAGTAACAGTTAGCATGCAATAAGTGGCCCAGAAGCTTGCTGCTAATATTTTCCTAGTAGTAAGTAATAGTTGGCATCCCACAAATGGCCCATTAGCCTGCTGCTAATATTTTCCCAGCAGTAGGTACCAGTTAGTACACCATAAATGTCCCTAGTCCAGTGGGTATAAGATCAAAATGACATAAATGTGTGACAAATTGCAACACAAATCATTCCTTCGTAATTATGACCGTACATATGTACAGATCATGCCAGTTAAAACCCCCTTCTATCCAAGTAGGAACAGTTAATTTTTTGGCCACTTTTTTTAGTGTGAGCTATTGAAACAGTCAATTTACCTAAAATGCCCTCGAATTTGAAATTTGTTGTCCATATTTAAAATCTGATTATTGTTTTGAGTTTCTCTGGTCATAATACGTTAACAATGACGTCTTTACGTAACATCGAACATTAATGGGACACGAAAATAAAAAAAAAAATTACAGAATTCTACTTTTAGAGTGGAACTTTCATGGTTTTACGGGAATGTAGGAGGGAAATATTTTGGGCTATCGACCCGCACTTTCGCCAAATTAGACTGAGATAGTACATACTTACCTTTAAATAAATACATATTCACTCTACTCTGATTGAAGAAGATTAATGTTTTTGTGTGTTTATGAAATACAACTAATCTTTTGAATTGCATTGCTTTTAAATCCATATCCTTATCATTTCAAAATAAACAAATATGTAACATTTGTAGTTTTACCAAAGAATATCAGGCATTTTGTTGTGGTTTGAATAAGGCATATATGCAAAATATACCTACACTTTTAAAACAAAAAGAAAAAAAACGAACTCTTTTTATTTAAATTTGTCCTCTTCTGAATTGACCTCATAAGGAGATGCACTATTGTCATAATTAAAAATTTTACAGTCACCACATGTATATGTACTAATCCATGGTTACAGAATCCGTACCTCATCGTTAAACAACATGTAGTACACCTACAGTATATTACCTAAAATAATTTTAGTGGTGCTGCTGGTAATTCCATGAAACACCATCTTCATTCTGTAGGGTCCATACCAAAGCAAAATTTTCCCCATGCACACATGTGGTAGTAAACTCTTGAACAGTGATAATTCGCTGCTAACTGTGTTAGAGGAAGTCTCTCTGGTTTCACTAAGTTTTTGATACCATAACAATTTACAAACAAAGCCAGCAGCGTAAGACTATCACCAGTAAATCGTCCAAATAGATGAACCATAACACTGCAACCAATTAGTTCAACATCACTTTGTGAAAGTCCTGGCATACAGTAGTGTACAGCTTTCTTTTAACTCTTATTCTTTGTGAATATTCGTTAGTGCTTTCTGTTTGCCAATGCTGAATATCTGCCATGTGGTATCACATCCTGTGAAGGCATGTAAAAATAGCAGTATTTTTAGCAGATGTGTGATCGAAATGTTTCCTTATGGTTGCTATATCATAGAGAGTAGTGCCTTTAGACTGGCTTTCCTGCTTTATATCACATTGTGCAAGAACATGCTTTTCCAGATAGGATATTGTTGACTGCATTTTCAGCATAGATTTACTCCAGAATTTCTTGTATACACAATTCACTCATAATACTTTCAATTGCACCTAGCAGGTTGATCAGAGTATGAAATGCACCAATAAGAAGGCAAACATGATTCAACACTGGGTACTGTTGATTTATTTTTTGAAGCTTTCCAAATTATGGTTGATCAAATTCTATCACTGAAATGACATTATGCTCCAGTCTGAGGTTTGACAGAAATATCAGCGTTGACAGTATGCAAGTCATATCGCATGATCGGTAAATATATTACCGCAGACTTAGATGTGTTTATACTAATATTATCATATCTGTCATGAAGAATATGCATCATACTATACCAGTTAGGATGATCAGGTTTGAGCATGAGCGAAATCTGTAACAATATATCTACAGGAGTGATTGTACCGGCAATGTGTGATAACTTACCAAATATCAAAGTATTTTGCTATGGCTTGTGTTTGTATTGGTTCAGTTACGAGCAGCCAACCTCTTATTTTTCAGTATTTGTTTTCCTCCTCTTAGGAAGTTTGAAAGAGCCATATTTTTCTGGAGTTACAGCAGCTATCATCCCTATTGCATGTATCATATTACCATATAATATATACAAGTTGTGATCAACATTATTTGCAATGAACATAACAGATGTTCCTTCTTCAGTTTAAGCAAATTTATTGAAGATAATAGGGTAGCATTTCTTTTAATCTTAAATTTCCTCATACCTTTATGTTTTTCCCAGTTTATGGAACGTTTAAATTATGAATTTGGATCGGTAAAAATTATGCACATGTATGTCAAGTCCTACTTGTAGCATTGCCACAATTTTACGAAAGCGAACAGATTGCATTATACACCGCCCTATGTATGCAATTTTCAAGTCAGAATCTGCTCCTACAGTGTATTGAGGAGTAGTTTTAGACTATTAGGGAAGTAAATAAGGCTTTCCCGATATTAAGCTCTTCATGTGCAGATATTGTGTTACTTTTAATTAATTTGCTTTCTCCATCAATAAGCACTGTTTACTGAGAATCTATAATCAAGTATTTTGGTTTTAATAGTACTCATGCCAAATATTGTCTGCTTGTCTAGTAAGCATCACAACATCATGTTTTCCTTCTTTGTTAAGTATTATTATTTCAGTGCCATACTTTCATATAGTTACGGATCCACCACAGGGTTCGTGGCAATGGCCTCTAAAAAAACGAGGCAGGGGCCAATAGCTGATGGTAGTTGAGGGGTGACATGGGAAGAGTGGACATTTCCCGGCTCACAACAAAACACACCAAAAGAAGAGAATAATAGAGACACAGTCCAATGTTACCAACCTCCCTTACTGTACACAAACATCTGACAGGTAGCTTGGCTAGCAAAATGGAGAAAGACATTAAAAAAAATACCCTTAGCCAGACTGCTTCACTTAAACAATGGGATTAGTAAGTTGCCAAAAAACACATATTAGAAAAAAAAAACTCTTTTTACTGGAATAACTACCACAAGAAAAATTTAAAAAAAAGGTACAGTTACATGGGCTGTGACTCACTTCGCGCACACCAGTTCTATCAAACAGGCTCACAAGCTTTACAACATATCCCCAAGAAGAAAAAAATACAATGTCCCCCAGGGGCGAAAGAAATTTTTTTTGTCATCCAATCTCTCCCGAAAAGAAAACACTCGCTTAAAATACACAGGAGAGAAGGAAAAAGCTGAATGTTACTCACATGATTACAGCCAGTAATTCCTGGTAACGACCACTGCCATGTCAGCGACAGGCCAGTAGCCTCGCGCTACACTCCACACACTGCTCTCGCAACACCCGTCCTCCCAGAAAAACTCCAAACACATTGAATTAACCTACATTTTAACCCCTCTTCTATCTTTGTGGTCTTTGCGAGGGCACAGGGATTTAACAGGGGTACATTGACAGGAATAATTTTTTGGCAGGATAGTTTTTTTTTTGGACGTTGTCCGTATGTGTTGCAATTCTGCAAACATCAGGAAAAAGCCACTTTTCACACAAAAAACATGTTTTAGCTCCTAATGCGCGCGCGTGTCCCCTCCGATGTCGGCGGCATCTCCACACTCCTGAGCCCGTAACAACTCCGCTTAGCTGTGCTTCCCCCACTCCCCTCACATCTCTCATGCCCTGTCGGTATCACGCGGTCTCCGACCAGCCAATCAGCACAGGGTGCGTAGCCCAAGGTGCCAGAACGCAGCGCCGTGCTGACACCACGTCACCAGCTTCCTCTGTAGCAAGCAGATTCCAGCATATAGTGAATGCTTGGCGCTGACCCAAAACTGCTCCGACCTCCACACTGCACTGCACAGTCGTGGACCCCAACAAATACGGACAAAGAACAAGAAAAATAACAATCCTGCCAAAAAAAATAATTCTGGTCGATTCCCCCCACCCCCCTTTCCAATCATTGTACAATCACAAAGACCACAAAGATAGCAATAGTAAAATACGCCTATAAAAAAATTTGTTTCCAATCTTAGGATTTTGCCCCTTGTCACTAGGGATGGACTTTACAGAGGTTTTTTTTTACTTCATCACAATTTCACATTAGCATTTAGATTTATCGTTCCCATACTAGGCACACACATTTCAGACATATTATGCGAAAACAAAAACCCATCAGCTTGTACGAGGAGAAAGTGGACTTCCTAATTTGCCAGAGCCAGCCAGCCATTACATTACATTACAATACATTACATTATTGACACTGTATTGTATCTTGACCAGAAAGGTCAAAAGTTAAACAAGTTATGAGTGAAAAATACAAGAATAAAAAGAAAGACATCTAGTTTCCACATTTTGTGTGTCACAAAACATTATATATTTTATCTGAGTTTGTTTANTCTCTCTCTCTCTCTCTCTCTCATTGGTAGAGTCTGGGCGAGGTGTTCGTGCTAGGGCAGAAGCGGCCGCACCAAGGAGAGTGGAGGGGCCGACTGGCCGTCCAGCAGCAAAACAAAGTCTCCCTCGGGTCTCCACAGTACCAGGCATCTCCACAGCCGCTTCTCTCCGAGGCCCGACAGACTCAGTCCCCCAACCCGTCAGGCGGAACCTTGTTCCACAGAAAGAGTAATGTGGAAAACACAAGATGGTGCAACATCTGACTGAAAATTAAAATACACTTATATCAATAATTCATTAACATCAAGAAAATACACATAATAAATATATTCTTCACTGCACAGCATCTCTTGCCCTGCGTATAAATAATTGCAGTAATCTCAACACTTAGGTAGAACATTCGGTCTGACGAGGTACAATTTAGTCATCGAAACCTACGAAATTCATCACATACTTAAAAAGTTTGCAACAAAATTATCACTAGTATCAACAATTACAATTTGACATCAAAATGATACAGCTAAACGACTGATCTGTACTAAGTGGCAAATCAACCACTTACACACAAAAATAATTCGTCCCCCTCCCAACCAGGTGACAACTCTGGGGAAGAAGGAAAAGAGAAGGAAGGTACTGAGAGAAGAAGAAAATAAAATCTTGGATCAACACTAAGATCCACTAAAATATGAGGGTGAGAAAAATGTGGCTCTGTAGGAAGAGTCAAAATGTTCCCTGAAGAAACCACTATACATGGAGGAGAAGTCATTGATGAAGGGCTCTCGGCTACTGGCACTACAGTCCGAAAACACCACTTCCATCTTGAAGAGGATGGAAGCCTTTACTACACTGGTGGGGAAGTACCGAAGCATCGGCCTCAGCACCCCTCATCCAAGTGGCAGGCAAACTTCAATCCCAAGCATCAGTCTCTGGGGGCTCCAACCGACTAGCGAAGTCCATGTTGGGAGCGGGAACCCTTGATGTTGAAGCACTAGCATGTGAGGAGGAGCACCCCTGCCACCATTCCTCGTCGGTCCAGGGAATCTCCATCTTTCTCCATGAAGGCTCGTCTCTGTTCAGTAGACATCTTGTGGGAGATGTCGATCTACACTGAGTTATAAAATAAAGTTCCGCCACACCCAACTGTCCTCATTAAACCATTTCTTGATATTCCAACCGATATCACCCACAGGATCCACCACCCAAATGAGTGAGGAGGGGGGCTACTTTACAGCCTTAAGAAGTTCCTCCAGTTCAAGCATTTATAATGTTTATAACTGGAGGGTCCATGTCGTGAAACAAATCAACACAAAGAGTGAAGAAAAAAAAGGTTCTTCGTACTGAGGTTCGCTTCCTTCCCAACACACCCAACTTGAGAGTGTCCAAACAGTTTACAAATCTCACTGCCTCTTTATGTCCTCTTGCTCATACCAAGAAGAAACGATGCGACGTGAAATTAGAGGTAAATCAGGAAGGGAGAGGAAGGAGAGCTCTCAGGAATCACTTCCCCATCCCTAACCAACCTAAAAGTTCACACAACCCAAAAGAACAAAATAAAAATAAGAAAACTATCCAAACACCAACAATTACACAATTACTTTGGACGACTAAATGGTACCCACATCAGACCAGTGGTCCTATTACCTTTAAACATCTTTCTCCCAATCAAAACTTTAAAAGGTATACAAGCATCATCTTAACATCACACCTTAGTAATCTACTAAATCTTAAGCTAAGGCTTCCCTCCGACATAACAAAACAACCACCAGTTAATGTTGCCTAATACTATCATTGATTTAACATGGCCTATCAACCTGCCCAATGGAAATGATAACACATACTTCTCCCTTATTACTACAAAGGAACAACAAAACAAGAGAAAATAAAACAATTAATCACCTCCATCTTCCATTAAAATAGATTCCCCATCATCTACAATTGGTACTAAATACATCGCATGCATTTGTACCCTCTCATCCCAGAAGGTAACCCTAACTCGGTTTGTCTTCTCCAAGAGTTCGGTTAATGGATGCACCGATGGCCCTGCTGCCATCGGTGGATAAGAAACAGTCTTTGGCTGCTCTTCCTGTCTTCTTCTTTTAACCTGCTGTAAGCACTTACACATTAATGATATCACGAAAACAAACACAAATCACAACAACAGTAACAAGACCCACATTTCCAGGGCATAAGTGGAAATATCATTCATAGCAGCAACCTGGGGAAATGTCCCCCAACTGGTATCACTCGATGCAATGTCACACTTCTACGGTCCACCTCATCGAAAGGTGCTTCAAACTGTCTGTAGTGTTTCCTTGTCCCCCAAAACTCAGTTCTGCCTCGTAGAGGGCCAGAAAGTCACATCCCAGAATAATTCCATTCACCAGGGCAGCGGCAATCTCCACTGGGTGGCTTTACCAGTATTTTCCAAAAGGGAACCCCAAATTTATTATGTAATATAGGGCCTGATTTTGACCAATAACCTCTGACAGCATATTGGCCTCATCCTCTTTCCAGGACTGCTCTGGTATAACTAATTGTACATTACGAATATAGCAGCACCACTGCCCAAAAATATGGGGATTTCTTTTCCGAATTTTTTGTCTGGTGAGAGAACACCCCTTTTCTTTAGATTAAACAAGACTAACTTTCTTTGATTTGAACAAAACCTTACTACTCGGTTCATCTTGCTTATTTTCCTCCCCTCCCCCAACCCCCATCATGATGTTGTTGCCAGGATCCAGCCTATTGCACAGGCTCAATAAATCATAGAAGAACTCCTCAACACTCTCCTGATTCTCCTGCGCCGTAAGTTTTAACCGTAGCTCGATATCGTCTGACCGTCCCACCTGCACAAATGCTTCCGTTAGGGCAGCTGATCATCCTGCTAGGATTTTTGTATCCACTAACTTCTCCTCCTGGCTCTCATACCACCGTAACGCGGCCCCCCTAAAAAATGTAGGAAAATAATTCACGTACTTGGTGCCATCCCAAAAATTTGCTTTGTTAGCTCGTTGAAGATTCTCAAATACTCATCAACATCCTCATTAGGTCTACAGGAAAAACGTTTCTGGGTCAACAAACATGAGAACACGGGTAAAGCATACATGCCGGCAGAGCAGTAATCAGTCTCCGTTTCCCAACATAGAATATTAGTTCTTCCTACACAGCAATCAAAACCATGCCCTTCTGCGTCACTGTTTCATCTATTTGCAACTTTAACAGAGCAGTTTCCGATTTTCTATTAAATGAAAAATTGCTTGAATCTATCTTATCCAGGACATCAACTGCCCCACCCCTCAAGTCATCAGCTGTGAATAAAGTTCACTACGAAACAATAAGTCTGATAATTCACTGCTTCCAGAATCACTGAAAGTGTCTGCTGGTTCAACACCAGTCAACTCCTGTTTCCTGCGCACTTTACCCCTTAGCCTTTTACTTTTTCTAACACTCATGAACAGTTTTTCAAAGCAAGATAACTAAAAAAAAAACGATATTGATGCCAAATACTTTGCCGCACAATGCTACTATAATTCTCATATTAGATTTAGGCTAATTACTTAGCATTTGAGCCCCTTAGAGCCCCTTACACTCATAATATACCATGACCTTAAAATAAAACTAGAAAAAATAGACTTACACAAATATCAGATAACACTACTTACACTAAAAAAAAAAAATACCTTAATTCTTAGTCAACCACATTCCTACCGAAACAAAGTCACAGCCTCCACCGTTTTGTGTTACCCTTTGTTTTCTGCTACCTGCTACGGTGTTGAACCTGAACTGGCGTGTCTGTGTCACCAGGTCACTTAACCTAACCCTACACACACAAATAAACATGGACGCTGGTGCAAAGAGAACTAAAAAAAAATAAAAATTAATTAATAGTCTGCATAACTTACACAACTTAAACATAATATAGTGGATACATCATACAATCTGACCATCCAAAGGGCTCGGCCTTTCCTACAGAACCGGCAAATGCCTACCAAAATTTTGAAAAGAATGACAATCGTTACACGGTGGACTCCAACAATATAGCTTCTTTTTCATGTATATCCTTTCATATGCTAATTCATCACTGTCCTTCAGGTTATCCTCCATGACAGATAGAAGATCTGATATTCTCATTTCTCCTCATAATTATTTTCAAAATAAGTACAAGTGTTAAGAAAAGCAAATCGTTGATTTTCGTACTGGGGCCATCCGCATTTTTTTGATTCTACAATTACACACAAAGATTCCTGTGGAATTTGACAGCCATTACGAAAATTTCCACTTCATGTTTTGTGATACACGCAGTCAGCAGCATTTAAATCACTGAGTAAGTATTATTTTCTTCCCAAGACACCAATTGACAACTCATGGCCTTTGCTATGGCCACATTTGTTATTGGAATTTGTAAATTTAACAGTCCGCACTTTTTGTTTTTCATCTGTAGCACTGTGTTTTAGAGATGTCTACCGTTGTTGAGCAAAACAAGCAGTCAGTCTTTGGGTTAAATTTATCACTAGCACGAAACGTCCTTTTCATGCGGGGTTCACTTAATGATACCTGAGATTTGTTTGGAGTATTTTTATCAGTGAAACTCTTTCTAGAGTCAATATTAATTACACTCCATACTTACACACATTTCTCAACTCCCCTATCACCTCACACTTCTTTACAGTCTCGGCTCCCTTAGCTTTCAACACTACACTGTCTTTCTGTTGTGGACTGTTTACATCATGCACATATCTTTACTGGTTCCATATTAAGAACTATTGAGTGAAGTTCGCCCGATGAAGTTTACTAATCCGATGAAACATCACGCCCACTTGTTATCCTGAAAAATAAATTATACATATATATTAATAAATCGTTTATAACTATTGCCAGTCATACAAGGGGTAGGGTAGGAAATCGTCATACCCGTAGACGTTTAAGTAGACTTCAACTTTTTTTTCCAAATTCAGCTTTAAAAATAAAAATGTACCTTATAAAACTGAAGATGTTTAATTTAAGAGAGAGAGGGTTAAGTAGAATTAACACAATAAGTGAATCCAGCTGTAAGTGTGAAATTTTATATACAGTGGAGATACGTCAGGAAAATCTGCCATTTTTCTAGAGACCTTTGGGCCTATTACTATAAAAATTTACCAACAACCAAAATAAAGTATTGAAGATGTGTTACTGTTAACTAGGACTTGGCGAACCGAAACATATTCCAGCTACTTCCCCGTAAACTCAAAAAGTTCCAGTCTAAAGGAAAAATTCCGTACGTTTATTTTTACTTTTCGTGTCCCATTCTGTTCGGTATTGCCTAAAGAGGTCATTCTTTGTGTATTTTGACAAGAGGAAGACAAAACCATAGTCAGATTTTGAATATGGGTTACCGATTTCAAATGAGAGAGTATTTTATGTAAACTAACCATTTAAATCAACCATTTTGAAATTAGTTAAAAAAATCCCCTACTTCAATCGAAGGAGATTTTTACAGGCGTGACCAGTAAACACTTACAGTAAATTTTATGAAGGATTTGTTTGTATTGCAATTTGTCTCATGTTAACATGTATTTCCACTAGACTACCCATACACTTGCTGCTAATATTTTCTCAGCAGTAAGTAACAGTTAACTATTCGTCTATCGTCTACTTGTAGGGCTTCTGCTGAATTCTAAAAATCATTGTGACATCAGTGGCCTACGTTACTATTATTTTAACATTGGTAACATCACTCTATGTCCTAATTGTCAACCATATAAGAAATGCTAACAGTCATAAAATGTGAACGTTTGCTATCACTGCCAACAGTTGGCCAAATGTTAACTGCTTGTTGTTTACTTCTTAGGCCAGTATTAGTTGTAACTCCTGGAGAGCGCGAGGAACGTGTCTGCACACCCTAAATCCGAATCCGTGTAAAATCACCGAATTTTAGTGGAATCTGAGTAATTTAATTGGTCATAAACGCCCAACTGGGAAAGTCAGCTGTAACTAAATGAATAAGTGAAAAATAATAACTGATGCTATCGGAAGACATTGCTTGTGAATCAGTGCAATATTTAGTGATATTTTATTTATCGGTATCATTTTGAAAAATCAATCATTATTTACCATTGATCAGTGCAATATATTCAGTGAAGTATCAGTGATATTTGTCAAATTTATCAGTGGGGATACTGGAACATCAGTCACAATTTATTTTCAATCAATGCAATTATTTTACTGAAATTTTTGTAACATGTGTTTACTTTTTCAGCCGTAATACAGGCAATCAGTGATAATTTATTTTTGATCAGTGCGACAATTTCACTGGAATTTCGGTCATAATTGTATAATTTATTAGTAGCACTACTGAGAAATTGGTGATCATTTTCTTTTGGTCGGTACAACAATCTCACTGGAATTTCAGTCGTGTTTGTGAAATTTATCAGTGGTGACACTGGGAAATCAGTCAAAATTAATTTTGGTTCTATGCAACCATTTGACTGAAACTTTGGTGACGTGTGATTAGTTTTTCAGTCGTAATACAGAAATCAGTGGTAATTTATTTTTAATCAGTGCAACTATATCACTGGAATTTGTCCTATTTACCTAATTTATATGTAATAATACAGTAAATTGAGTCTTCATTCTCTTTAGATCAGTGAAGCAAATTTTTCCACAATCATAGTGGTCAATTTGTCAGAACTTACATTTGGCCACTGTAATAATTTCATTGATATCAATCTAATTTATATCTAGCTATACCCAGAAGTCAGAACTTTCAATCAATGTTAACAGTTACACTGAATATTTAGTCAGCCTTTACACGAAAAGCAAAAGGTCAGATTGTTTTATTTCATGGGCCATATTAGAACTACACGGATATTTCGGTGCTACACGTTGTAGAGTGAAAATTGGCTCAGTATTCTAAATTAATATTTCAGCCATCCATTCCCATTAAACTTCTCTAAAAGTACAGTAATATCTCTGTTTAACAAATTTCACATGTATAATGAATTTTTCTGGTTCCAGCAAAAGTACTTAACATTTCATCATTCAATTTAGGAATTTGTTCCATTTAAAGATCTTTTTTCCCCAGTTCCTTGAAAACCATTAAAGTGAAAGATATCTGTACCTACTAATTTTTCATTCAGAACAAAATATTGTAAGGTGAATTCCATACCTTTGTCTAAACATGGTAAAAAATTTTCCTAATTGACACTATTTGCTGCATTGCCAAATTAATGACATTCTTAATACATTCTATTATTATAAACATACACAAAAAGTAGTGAAGGGAAACAATATTTTAGTAAACTTTTCAATTTATGTACCACCTAGTACTTGAGACTTTGAATAAAGTTGTTTGTGATTAAATTGCAATCACCATAATATGTATCACGTATTCTCATGGAGACAAATATTAAATTTTTCTTGAAGTTAAGGTTACAAGTAGGCTGCTAGGCAACTAAAAATATATAAAAGGACAGGAATTCAAGTACTGACAGTCTAGTACTAGTCGACAGACACACACATGCAAAGAAGGTCAACGCATTTTTCACTCGGTTACGCGATCGCGACGTTTTGCTGGCTAGGCCAGCTTCATCACGCGGCAAATTGTAGGACACTGCAATATGGTGAAACGGCGCTGTTGGCAGTAAACCTAGCAGCCAGGTGGCAAACTAGGGTGCGCCGGGAAAATTGAAAATTTGCTGGCATAGCTGACGAGTGCGGTTTGGAGATGTGATTATCTTATTTTGAGGCCTGGCGGCTTCTTGGATTTTGTTATAAATTGATGAGGTAATTCCCAGCGCCTGAGTTCTGAGCTATTGCTTGAAGGTGGTTGGGCTCTCACAACTCTGGTACAATAGCACAAATCTAAATCTTTGTTTTGTGATACTGCATGTACTGCAACTGGTTTGTCTTGTACAAGACGCCCAACCGCGTGAAAAATGTGTCGTCCTTTGAGAGTGTGCGTATGTGTGCCTGCCGACAAGTACTAGACTCTTAGTAGGGGAGGTGGGGGCAAAACCGCCCCAATAACAATCAGTCTATTAAAATATAAAGAAATTAAAGCAATTTAGCCATTTTTACGGCTTTATTAAGTAATAGTACTATTAGTTCACACATTTGAATTAGTTTTTATGCACAAAAACAACATAAAAAGTGGCAGTAACCTCAAAATTGAATTAATATAAAAAAACGGTTTTGCCCCTAAAGTGGGGCACAACCGACCCCGCAATTTTCATTGGGGGCACAACCGATTTTTGCCGTTATTGGCAAAAATCACAGACATAGTACTCGAAATCGTCTTCTTCATCTATGCCTGCACAGGCATCATGAGCCCAACCAGGACACTTTGTACATTTAATCCAACCATCTGTTGACTTAGATTTAGAGAATATCTCTAAGCAAAATATGCATTCATTATCTTCATCTTCAGCTTCATCTTCACTATCGCGTTTAGCTTTCTTGATTGATTTTTTCACTGCTTGTGTTTTCTTTCGCTTAAATTTTTTATTTGTAGTTGTTTCAAGCGTCTTCTTTTCCTTCAATTCCTTTGTTGTTAGTGTGGTCTTCTTGCCTTTTCCTTTGCCTTTAGTAACACCTGGGGTTTTTGTTTTAGATTCTTTCTCAGCAAAAGCAGCTTCCAGTTCTGATTTGTACGGAGAACCTGTTAAAATGGCAGTCTTTCCTTTTCTTTTTGTTTGGCGAGATGCTACCGGTCTTCCTCTATCAGGCAATTTAAAGAGGTCTCTGGGAGACGTAAATTTAAATGTGGATGATGATGGTTGTGGTGAATGTGCTTGGTTGGAAGGCTGTATTTGATTGGTTGTTTGTGGAACTGATTTCTGATGAATAAATGTGGATGTTGATGGTTGTGGTGAATTTGCTTGGTTGGAAGACTGTGCTTGATTGGTTGATTGTGGAACTGGTTCGCTATGAGTTGATCCGTAACCATCATTGCTGAATATGGCATTTAACTGAAGGGGTGGTGATATTGTAATATTATGCTCGGATGGGATTGGTTCCGTCTGGTGCATTGACTGTGGAGGAGAGGCGCATGTTATTTCATCATCGTGTGAAATAGCTTCCAAATTATCCCAAATTAAAGGTGGCAAGATCGAATCTGACGCATTAGTTTCCTGGGAATCACTGTCATGATTATCTTCTACTTGGGGAAGTCTAGAAGTTTCAGTGACAGCAGCATTTTCTACTGTTGCTTGTAGCTCCGGAGCATCTGGCCTGTTCGTGGTTTCTGCGGGTTCAAACCTCCAATCTTCAAAAACGTCAGGGTTCAAAGGATAAATGCCTGTCGCTCTGAAACTGTTAACAGCCGTCAACATTACAGCCGCTTGCATATATGCCATTCCAAATAATTCTGGGACCTGAAGCTCAGTCACCATCCTTGGATAATTTTTGCGCAACCATTTTTTCACTTCTGTTGAATAATATTGACTCAGTGGTGACATAAAGCCAACGTCCAGTGGCTGGAGATTGTGGGAACAGTGGGGCGGAAAACAAATCACAATGACGTGGTTTTCTCGAGCCTTGTTAATGAAAGACAAATTTTTGGTATGCGTAGAGTGGCCATCTAATAATAATAATATCGGCTTTTCCTTTGATGGTTTTGTGTGAGACAGAAAATGATCAAACCACGTCAAAAATATGTCCGTTTGCATCCAGCCACTTGGATGATAAGTTGCAACTGAACCTGGTGGAGCCCTTTCCAAAATGTTGAGATTTTTGGGTGCTCTGACCCTTGGAAAAACGAATAGAGGTGGGATATAGTGACCTGATGCACTCATACAAATTTCAATTGTGATTGTCTTACCACGTTCAGCCGATGTAAGAGAGCCAACCTGAGCTTTTCCTTTTCTGGCCAGGACTTTTGATTCTTTCTTTGGTACGGTTGAAATTCCCGTTTCATCAACGTTATAAATTTGCTCAGGGGTTAGCTTATGTTTGTCCATTGTTTCAGTAAGCAAACCAAAAAAATTACCGACTGCTACCCTGTTGAAACCCATTGCCCGAGCTCCTGAAGTTCCTTCTGGTTTACGCAGGGTTATGATTGGATTCCTTTTCAGAACTTTTTCGACCCATGTGTACCCAGCCATCCCAGTTTCTTTATCAAAATCATGTTGTATGTTATTTTTTTCTGCTAAATTGAAAGCAATTTCTCGCAAATCCTTCACAGTAATGGGAAACAGACGGCTTTCCAGCTGCAGAATGTGATCCACCATTTCTTTTTCTTGATCTTTTGTAAAAACAGTTTTGAAGTTCCCAAGCCCTTTAGCTCCGCTGTTTTCAATATCCAACCCATTCTTAACTTTTTTTACTCTGTCTCTAAGAGTACTAATAGGCACATTAAAATTCTTGGACGCTTTTTTGTAGCCCGTTTCTTTATTAATAACAGCCTCAACCGCACTTTTCATGGCAGATTCATCCCACGACTGCCGCGTTGTGCGCCGCACGTAGTTCCGTACCATTATCAAAAACGATTTCCTGCTGTTGTACCTAGAAACACAAAATAACAAGCATTAAACAAAAATATTATATAGAAATATTTTAGGGGCACAACCGCACCCTATGTGGTTGTGCCCCTATGTGGTTTTGCCCCAGGTACTCATTTTGAAATTAGACGTTCGCTGTGTCTGGTATTTTTAGGTTAGGTTACGAACAAACGATGTAAACAAAGCGCAATAAAGAGCTCACAAGTTTAGTAAATCACTCAATCATAAAACTAGTAATCGGTGTACCTATCGCATGTATAAAATTGTAACGTAATTATAAAAAACTTACCAAATTTCACAAAAATGCAAATAACTTTTTCTTCGCACAACCAACGACACTGACACAACATGACAAGAGAGCGGCCATTGATAAGGTGTGACCATTACGAAAAAAATGTTGCTTTTCAACAAAAAAACACTCGAAATGGTAGAAAACGGTTGTGCCCCCATATGTGGTTATGCCCCCACCTCCCCTACTTGAATCCCTGTCCTTTTATACATTTTTAGATTTTTCTTAAATTACAAATAACGTACAAGTCATGAATTGATAGTCCTCAAACAATCATGATTATGTATACTTCCGAAAAATATGCAATTTTCAGTATGTGTGAGGAAACATAACAGTACGGCTATAAATCAAACAAATTATTGCGCAAGTGCACAAACAGGCCAGAGTTCAAAAATTTGCTTGAATTATTAAAAAAAATGTTTATGAGAATGAATATTTAATAAATAAGCACAACTTGTTGTCTAAATAGGTTTTCATAATAAGTAATTTAACAAGCAATATTTCGCAAATAATTATTTGGAGATTAAACAAATGGTAATACTCATATGTTACTATGCACTGAAAGACAGACTAAAGCTTTAAGCCACACTTGTTAACCTACTTTCCGAAGTAAAGAAAGGCTTAAGAGATCAATTTCCTGTCTGTGTGTCTGTGTGTGTATGTGTATATGCGTGTGTGATAATGTGTGTGTTAATGTGTGTTTGTCTATCGTGTGTGTCGCTAACGTTCTATTTTTGAACGCGCTCACCGAATTTAACCAAACTTCGTACACATGTAGCACTTAATAATGACACCTGTATTTTATAGTTTTCAACCACGTCGGACACTTACTTCAAAAATGACGGTCATTTAAAACTTGTGTTGATATGAAATCTCGGGGATCAGTAAACCGAATTTTGTATGCTGGCAGAGCATCAGGTAAGCATTAAATTTTGTGATTGATATTGTTGTTAGTCGCCAATTTTTGGAAAATTGCGTCAAATTAAGATATTAAGATATTTCATTATACCTCAAAAACTATTAAACCAATACTTACCCAATTGGCAGGTAATTAATATTGTAATAGGCCAAGTAAACGTAAGTGATTGAACTTAGTAAAGTATTTACTTTAAAAATGGCATTCACACTAATTTTATTTGGTTTATTTGTTATATCTGTTATATTATTTACACAATTTCGACCAAATTATGTATACTTACAGTGTCTGTAAGAAGTATCATATATACAAAAAAATAACCACTTTAAGTCAGCCGTTTTGGAAGATAGCACCATGCGAATAAATAAAGTTATCAATTCATATCTCGGTAAAACATTTAGCAATTCCTACCAAACTTGGCAAACATATAGTATTACGGCAGATGGTGTAAAATTGCATGTTCTAAGCATGGTAAACACTTGTTTTCAAAATGGCGGCTAAATGGCCATTTTTAGTTTACAATTCTATATCGTTGAAACAATGTAATCAATTACAACTTAACTCTGTATGCTGGCAGGAGGTATAACAAACTATAAACTATCTACACGGTGCACATTTTGTCCTCCATTTTGTAAGAAAGCGATATGAGAATAAATATAGTTTTTGTGTTATATATTGGGAAACAATTGACAGATTCCTACCAAATTTGGCAATAAAATAGTACTACAGCAGGTGGTGTAAACTGGTATGTTTTAAGTAGGTCAAGCACTTATTTTCAAAATAGTGGCTATGTTTTTTGTTCTATATCTAAGAAGTTATGTAATCTATTTTAACTGAACTTTGTATATTGGCCATATACAATAATCAATTAGGACCCTGCATTACTTTTTGTCCTCCATTTATGAAGATTGCCATATGAAAATTATGGAGGTTTAATGCCATATATCGAGAACCAATAAACCGATTCCTACCAAATGTTACACTGGAACATTTCAACTAATTTTTACCAATTTGTGCACACCATAAATGTTACAGAAGTTCATGCAAACTCTCAAAATTTAATGGGTCTGCCAGTGGTGTTCCAAATGGCAGCATCATAAATAATTTATGTAAGTTTACCAAATATATTAAACAATTTAACCAAATTCAAACAAATTTTGTATGTAGACATTATATATTAAAACCATACTTTATAGGGCTTTTTTGGGCTATTTTGTACGGTAGCATCAAATAAGAAAATGAAGATTTTACAGCATATCTCAGAGTCCAATCAACCGATTTCCATTAAATTCTTTACACAAGGCCATGTAAACTTACAAGTGTTAAGTTGCTCAGTCACTTATTTTCAAAATGATGGCCCTCTAAATATTTTAGGTTTGTAAACCCTACAATTCGTAACATTGGACTCATTAAATCCAAAGTTGATGCTCCGAATCTGACCTCCATAACGCAGTGCATTGCACACTAGCTTATTGAACGAGGTTTTCTGGATTCAAGACCTGGGTATGGCATGTGAGTATTTGTAATTGTTTCACTAATGCTATATAAGTTTCTTGTTTCATTTATAATGTTATTGCTGTCAAAGAGAAGTCAAGTCCTACTTACCAATTCAGCATTTAAGAACTTAATAAAAAATGCATAGCACTCATGTTGAGGAAAGTAGGGTTATTAGATATATCACTAACTTCTTGTTTTAAATATTACCTGCATGCAGACCACAATTTCCTCCTGAAAATTGGTACACACACGTACTTGTCTGCAGAGACTGAAAAATAACCTCTACAAGCAGTTGTATCTTGTTTCAACTACAAAGGGAATGTCGGTACATGCAAAAATATGCAACACTATTTTTAGACACAGGCATCAGTAGAATTGTAATCACATAAGGGAGCCATTAAAAAGAGTGGTGTTAATTATTATTTTATATTTATGTTAAGCCTTGGCATCACATCGCCAGGGCTGTTCCTGCCGCAACCACCCCTTCACACCAGAGAGCACAGTCGAGGAGCGAACTAACCCGAAGTGCCCACCAGAGGGCAGAAGTATTGCGGGAACCACGAGCAAGGTAGAGCGCATTCTGCATGCGGAAAACCTAGAGTTGGGGGTCAACAGATTCTGATACAGTTACCGTGACTTTCATACACGTTCGTGTTACACCATCTCCCGCGTCGGACCCTGCTACTTTCCAGCTGTTTAGGAGTGCTTGGGTCCTGAGGATGTAATCCGAACACTTGTGGCCTGGGCCGACTCCAGCTGGAAACGATTATGCTCATTGGACCGTTGTGGTATCGTAAGTGGGAACCTGCTGGAGTATAGAGTTAAAAAGGAACGGCAGGATCTTCGTAGGCGACATAACATCATATGGACAAAAGAGGTGTGTTTATTTTCTGTCATTATAGTACATAATAGTATACTTCTACAAATAAAGTTTGCCTTAACCAAGTAAGTGTGTTTGTGATGTGTAGCATTGATAAACGAAGGCATGCTCCTTAACAGCACTAGGGTATTGGCGTGTTACGTGGCCAACAACGTAGCATTAACTAGTTTCCTGCCCTACATACTTAGCCGAATGAGAACTGCCACATAGAACCCTTGCACAATCGATATCTAGCTCTCCTCGTCTAGGCCAGGCTAAGCCTGGTGGCGTCGGGAAGAATGCATAATACTTTTTTGTTCTCACTCCGGTGGTGACTTACAGGCGACCTCTGCCTGTGAGCACCCTCCCCACGGCGACGTATTTTACCGCTTTAAACCAAATGTTTATGCTGACAGCGTAAGATGAAAGCAAATAAATCAGAGGTGAATATTGCTGTTGGTCCGCCATTTTGGAGGATATATCCACATGATAACGTAAAGCTTTGATGTTATACCTCGAAAACCACTAAGCCAATTTTCCCCAAATTTGGCACATAAGTATTACTACGATAGGTAAGGTAAATATATGTTGTTAACATTTATCTGACACTTATTTTCAAAACGGCTGCTATAAAAATATTCTAGGTTTATTTGGTATAACTATTATACAGTTTGACCAATTTAAACCAAATGTACTCTACATAATCTATTACAAGCATCGTATAAGCCAAATAGTAACCACTTTTTTCTGCCCTTTTGTAAAACAGTGCCAAATGAATGAATAAACTCTTGTGTAATATCTCGGAAAACAATTGGCAGATTGCTACCAAATGTTGCAAAGAAGAAGTACTGTAGCAGTTGATATGTAAAATTTTGTTTCAAGTATGTCAGACACTTGTTTTCAAAATGGGTGCTATCTAGAAATTTTAGCATAATATGCTATATATTCGAAACCATGCAAGTAATTCCAACTTAACTTTGTATGCTGGGAGTATATATAAAATTATAAAATGTGTCTACACAGAGCGCCTTTGGTCCTCCATTTTGTAAGATAGTGCCACATGAATAAATATAATTTTTATGCCATATCTTGGGAAACTATTTACTGATTCTTACCAAATATGGCCAACAAGTAGTACTGAAGTAAGTGATGTCAACTGATATGTTTAAGGAGTGTTAGACACTTATTTTTAAAATGGTGGTCATATAGCTATTTTAATTTTGTATGTTATATCGTCGAAACCATATAACTAATTCCAGTGAAACTTTGTATGCTGGCTGTATATATTACGACCATCAAATATGCCCACACAAAAATATCTTTTGTCTGCTATTTTGTAAAATATTAACACATGATAAATAAAAAATACGCGATATCTCCAAAAAAACAACCGATTTATACCAAATTTGGAACTCCTGTAGCATTATGGAAGGCCATGTAAACTTTTGTACTTTGAGAGGGTCAGACACACATTTTTTTAAAATGGTGGCCATATAAACATTTTTGCTCAGAATTTTTTATCTATGATGTGAGATAATAAATTTTAGCTTAACTATGTATGTTGGCAGTATCAATTATATCCATCAAAATTGTCTATGGGAAGTATCATTTCTCTACAATTTTGTATGATAGCCCCACATGAAATAATATAGATTTATGTTGAATCTTGGGTAAACATCAACAGATATCTTTCAAAATTTGCAATGAAGTTTCACAACATTTTTTCCCACCCACGTAGAGGAAAGCAGTCTCATTGGTTATCAGAAACTTCTTGTTATATTGCCAGTCATTTCGTACCAGTTTTTGTACCTATTTCGTATTAGTTTCAAATTTTAAAAAAATTTCTGCATTTTGCAACATTATTTTGTTAAGGAGTGTTGAAAGGGGTTTAATTACGTTATAAAAAAAATGATGTCCGTTATTTATTTCAGATACTTCAGTTACTTTTTTACATAAACCCAGAACGAAATCCTTATTTAACTAATTAATTTTTTTTCAAACTTTGCTACACTACTTACTGATACAACAGGTCTACAAATATAATTATGCTCTGGCTATATGTGTTGAGATGTAAAATATATTTAAAGTTACGACTTTTTCCAGTAAAAATTATGAATATATATTTTTTCTAGATTAATAAATCATTTATTGACAAATAACTACTCTGCATTTAATTTTTTTTAAGGAATTAGTGCTGAAAAACGTGGGGTGATTGAGATACAGTGGTATTTACGTGGGACAATGTGAACCAAAGTATTTAATGATCGTTGAAACTTTACCAGTTGTATTTCCTAATGGAATTAAAATTTCTACAACAATTCACTGTCTTTGTTATTTACTTTGTACTACAAATTTTAATGGAGAATAATTTGTATGTGGTAAATTTACATTTTCTCTACATACAGTAGAAGTATCTGGCTATGGTACAACTGTATTTAGTTTTCCTTTTATATTAAAATACGAAATATATGGTCTATTGTGCAAAATATTGTGTCCATAACATGAATTCACACCACTTGGTGTATTTTTCAAGTGGCTAAAGCAAAATATGTTACTTTTTTTGTGATGCATTTAACACTGGGTCGTCACATAATCACTCACGTAAGTTGTAAATATTTGTTGCAATGGAGTTACAGAGGTGTGTCACATTCTCTTTTGCATATACCAGATTGACCGCAAACAGCAGGGTGAATGTGATCCAAATTATTTACACACTGGGAATTGAGAAGTAATTTATAACGAGTGTATTTCAGCATTTTTAAGTTCCTGCTGAGACCAACAGTTTTCAAGATATGATGTTAGTTTCCAGCCTACTTTACGAATTGAAGGAAGGCTTACGAGATCACTTTCCTGTCTGTGTGTGTATATATGTGCGTACATGTGTCTGTTTGCGAGTGTGTCCGTGTGTGTCCCCCATTAAATTTTGAAGGCGCCAACAGAATTTCACCAATCTTGGTACACATATAATACTTAGTAATGACAATTGACTTTCAAGTTTTCTACCACATCGGGAACTAACTTTCAAAATGGTGACCATTTAAATATTAGGGGTGATATACCATATCTCGGGAACCATTTAACCCATTTTTACCAAATTTTTTATGCTGACAGAGCTTCGTGTAAGCATTACATTTTGAGATATATATTGTAAGTCTGCCATTTTTAAAAGAGCACCAAATAAAAAATTAAGATTTTACATTATATCTCGAAAACTATTGAACCAACTCTCACCCAATTTGGCAGGTATATAAGTATCAAGTAAACGCAAGTCTTTGAACTTTATGCGGTATTTATTTTCAGAATGGTGACTATAACAAATCTTTAAGGTTTGTTTGGTATATCTACCATATTATTTAAAAAACATTTGACCAAATGTTTTGTATAGTGAAAGAATCGATTTCAAGCCTCATATATATGAACTCATAACCTATTTTGTCTGTCATTTTGAAAGATAGCACGAAACGAATAAATGAAGTTATTATTTCATATCTCGGTAAAAAAACCGATTCCAACCAAGTATAGGCAAACATATAGTACTGTGGCAGATAATGTTAAGTGATATTTTTTAAGATTGTCAAAAAATCGTTTTCAAAATGGCTGCAATATAGTTAATTTTAGCTTAGAATGCTATATTGTCGAAACCATGTTATCAATTCCAACTTGATTTTGTATGTTGAGAGTAGGTATTACAACTATTAACTCTATCTACACAGAGGATTTTTGTCCTCGATTTTGACAGATAGAGCGTGCCATGCGAATAAATGAATATTTCATTTTATATCTCGGAAACAATAGACGTATTCCTACCAAATTTGACAAACAAATAGTACTGAAGCAGAGATGGTATAAACTGGTATGTTTTAAGTTAGTTAGGCACTTATTTTCAAAAAGGTTGTTATATAAATATTTTAGCTTAGTATATTGTATCATCAAAACAAATTCGAACAAAGATTTGTATTCATGCAGTACCTATTACAACCATCAAATTTGCCAATGCATAACCTCATTTAACTGTCATTTTGTGAGATAGCCTCTCCAATAAAAATAAGGTTTTTATATCATATCATAGGAAACAATAGACATGTTCTTACAAATATTTGGCAAGGATGTTGTGCGTGGTAGGGCATAATAATATATGTATTTTTAAGTACGACTCACTTATTATCAAAATGCTGGCTGTAAAATCATTTTAGCTTTGCGTGATATATCTACGAAGCAATGTAATATATTTTAACTTACTTTCGTATATTGTCAGTATACAATAATCGAATGTGCTACTACATAAATTTTTTGTCCTCCATTTATGAATATCGCCTCATGAAAATTATTGAGTTTTTATACCATATCTCGAGGACCAATCATCCTATTCCCACAAAATGTTACACTATAACATTTAAACTAATTTGAAACAAATTATGAATACCATAAATTATACAGAAGACCATTCAAATTTTCATGATTTGAAAGGGCCATACAACACTGTTCAAAATGGCTGCTTCATAAATAATTTAGGTTTTTTTTGCCATTTCTATTAAACAGTTAAACCAAATTCAAACACATTTGTAAGTTCAGAGTATATATTAAAAGAATAGTATTAGAACCCCTTTTTTATAAAATTTTACGATAGCATCAAATAAGAAACTAAAAGTTTTTATCCCATATCTCAATGACCAAACAACTGTTTTAAATCAAATTCTATACACAAGCAGCGCTATGGTAGGCCATGTAAACTTACATGTTTTAAGCGTCCCTATAACATATTTTCAAAATAATGGCCGTGTTAATATTGTAGGTTTTTAAAACATATAATTTCAAACATTTGAATTATTAAATCCGAAGTTGACATTCCATATCCAACATCCATAATGCGGTGGATTGCACGATAGCTTATTGTACGAAGTTCTCTGGTTTCAAGTGCCGATTAAGGTATGTCTCCCTACTGTTGCATAAGTTTCTGGTTTCGTTTCTAATGTTATTGATTTTAAAAAAAAGTCAAGTCCTTCCTAACAAATCAGCTTTTAAGAACTTATTAAAAAATTAATTGCATTCATGTTGAGGAAAATAGATTCATTAGTTATATCAATAACTTCTTGTTATTTGTATGAGCCGATTTATCAAACAGTAAGTACTACTTTACACAACTTCCTTCAATATAAGTAATTTCGGGCAAAATTAAATTCTGGATTAAATATTTGAATGCAATTTCATGAAATATATTGTCATCGGCTTAGTACTGTATTTTTAGCCTACTTTCGGATGGAAAGAAAGGCGTATGAGATCACTATTTTGTCAGTGTTTTTGTGTGAGTATGTGGGCGTATGTGTGTCCTTGCATGTGTCTGTGCATGTATATATATATATATATATATATAACAATTTCACAATTTAAATCAATCTTTTTGTGCTGAGTGCATCTATTGGGAACATCATGCGCAGAACCTATTTTTAAGCAGTTTTGTATTATATCCCCAATTAAGAAAAAAGTTTTTATGCCATATCTCGGAGACCAATAAACCAATTTCCACAAAATTGTTCCACACAAGTAGCATTACGATAGGCCATGTTAACTTGTTTATTATGTGGCTCAGGCAGTTATTTTCAAAATGATGGCCGTGTAAATACTTCAGGTTAGTGAACCTCATCATCCAATAAATTAGGATGATTATATCAGAAGTTAATGCTCCGAATCCTACCTCTGCGATGCAGTTTAACGCAAGATAGCTTAATTTTACGTGTTTTTCTTAATTTAAATCCCGTGTAAGTCACTCTGTTATCTGAATTGCCTTAGTACTGTTTCACATGTTTCTGGATTCATCTCTAATGATATTGCTGTCAATGAGTCGTCAACGCCTACCTATCACCTACGCATTTATAAAATTCACTAAAATTGTTTGCACCCATGTAGAGGAAAGTAAGTTCATTAGTTGTCAGTAAATTCTGGTGTTGTATCACATTCATCCCCACTGGCTGTCACCAGGGATAAACAGCGAAACAAAAATTTTCTCAAAACTGGCAACATTAATTTAGATTTAGTCACTTCAATGTTACTGAATTAATATTTTATGTTCTAAAACAGACTTTATTGCCTATGTACCTACTGTTTTAAACACTATGCTTTCAATGAAGTGAACAATGATTTCAATTATAGTGATTGTGCGTACCACAAATAGCACACCTAATGCAATTTTAACATCAAACACGCATATGGGTTTCGCTTTTCTTACGAATGACATGATTGTGCCATCAGCAACTACAAAATGTTGGTTCGATGGCTTNATCAGCAACTACAAAATGTTGGTTCGATGGCTTTCCCACAGAGACAATGTACAGCTGTACATTGTCACTGCTTGCTTCCTTCATCTTTGTAATCATGTCTTGGAGGTTTGTACCATCCCGCAGCAGAACAGTCAATTGCGTTAGTGCCAGCACAAAATATGCTACAGAAGCATATGACAAAAAAAATAACTTCTGTAATAACCAATATTGATACCCAAAATCAACTAATTAACAGCAAGTTAATTTACAAATAAACTCGGCTATAATAATTTTACTGATACACCAGCAGTACAGGTGTTATAAAGAAACAATAAGGTTGTCAATATATTATTGGGATAAAATCTACCAGTTATACAAATGTGGTTAGGATAATAAATGTAACCAAAAATTCATTTAGCATTACTCAAAAGCAGTTGTTGGGCATGATTAGCATATTTACTACTATCCGTAACCTGGGCGCAACAGCTGAACACGAACTGCCTCAAATCAGCTAAAATTCACTGTTTTGCCACTGGAGAGTTGGAGAAAATGTGTAATGAGCACCGATTCAGCAGCGAATGCAAAGCTGTAATGCCTGTTATTAGAATGATTATCTTCGTTTAAGGATATCGGCGTCTGGAGTGCAGCGTCAGAGCTGTTCATGCTCTGTCATCCCGGTCGGGCAGCGGCCATCTTGTCCGGCATGTTGGATTTCGGTGGCCATGACATTTGACCTTGTTTGGTGACCTTTAAACTTGAAACGTAAAAAAATTCAAAAAAATTATAACGAATTATAAAAAAAAAAATTTATAATTATAAATTTAACAATAAAATAATTATTTATAAATTCATCAAAAAAATTATTGTAAAATTTTTTTTGATAAAACTTACATTTCCGCAGGTCACCTAGCCCGACACCCAGTAGATGACTCACCCCCACCATCAATTGCTATTGGCTGTTTAGTCGGCAGGTCTCCACCCCACCACCCCTCAACAATACTCATTCTATTGTACTGTATGTAGACATCTGGATTTTTTCGTTTTTCATTTGTTTATACATTGCTGGAGGACGCCATCTTGGATTTCATATGTTTACTTTTACATCACCTAGGTGGCTCTAGTGTATTAGTAAACGATATCGCCACCAGGCGATTTGTCGATTTAGCCACCAGGCGGCAGCCATATTTGTTTATGTTTTTAAAGTTTAGGTTTCCCTGTCGGCGCCTTCCATGTTGCATTCTATTTTCAACACATTAGCGGCGTTAATTTCTCGATTTCGCTGCTAGGCGAGATGCCGGTAGCCGCGCATTCTGTTGATTTAGTCACCAGGCGAACTGTCGGCACCCATATTGATAGACACAAAAAAAACTGTAATTTTTCATCAAATTTAAAAACAATATTTCCAATTAGCAGTATACCTACTTTCATGATGCGGGACTTTGACTACCTGCATAATTCATAAAATCTGTAATTTTTATTTAAAAAATTGAAGTTGTTAAATTAAAAAAAATTATTTAATATCATAATCGTAAATATAATACAGTGGTAATTAAAACAATAGTTTTTAATTAAATTTATTTAATTTCTGTGCCTTCTAAATTTAAATTTTATTCTGGAAAATTAGGTAAACATGAAGTAAAACAATTTTATTGACAGGCATTTTTAAATTCAATTATTTTATTACAGTCGCTCATGCCCTCAAAAAAATTACTATATTCTTCGATAAATATGCAACTCAATATATGCCACTTTGTTGTATGTTACAGTCTGTTATGCATATCGCTACTCACACTCGTGTTGTCATTGTGAGAAAATATTGTGACATTTATTATACCGACACACTGTGCAGAGCGGGTTTTGTAGGTAACTACACTTTTGAGGTCATGTACCGAAGTCACTAGAGAACTACTTGCAGCAAACCTGGTACGGAGGTACTGATGAAAAATTCACTTCGCCTTTACAGGTCTATGCATGTCTAAGTAAACTGTCTCTACGGCTGAAAAGCTTACCGTACCTGTCACACAAATATGACATGCAACAGGGAATTTTGCCACAATTAAAGCGATCATGTCACCGTACATTGTGGCCCAAAGCAAATGTCTTATCACAAAAGTGACATTGATGACGACTTAGTGGTTCAGGCAAAGACTCGGATGGATCTGTTGGAGATGTAGGTGCTGAAGCTAAAGAAGCAGGTATTGCCGGCAATGGTGTTCTAGGTACCTCAGCCGAAAAGTTCGATGACTCCATTGAAGATTTTGTAGGCATTGCAGCTGAAGAAGTTGTTGTCACTGGTAAAACAGGAGACATCTCACTCAAAAAAGGAATCGATGGTGAGAAACCATTGGCAGGCAATATCCACTCCACTTTAACGTAACTGACAATGGCTTACCTGGCGTAGAAGCAAGCCGAGACGATCCACCTTTCACATTAACCGTTGTCAACCTAAGCCTCACAGCTGACCTCCCATTTCTTATAATATACGTGTATTGAAGCCCTATGACGTTATTTTGGCTTTGAACCAATCGTATCACACCATTTATATATTTTTTGAATATCGACCAGTGAATTACCGAGTTGTCAAGTGATTGCAGCTGACCAATTGCATGAAGGCATTGAGATATCACATACAGGCAGGTAGGCAAGGATTTAGATGCTTATCATTATTTTGTATATGAAACACAAAACAGGCAAGTCCATCAGACCATGCAGAACCTGCGGAAGACGCCCCCGTCCAAGAAATTTACTCGGAAGGACGAGACGACGACGACGAGAAAACTAAAGTTGGCACTTTTTTACCACCGTGTCGATGAAAACACCTCGACCGCACCACTCAACATGCGCACTGTCCCAGCAATCGTTCCAGACGCATGGACTGAGGAGTGATGGAGGGCATATTCCGTATGTGGAAATTTCGGTCATGTTGGACTCTGATATAATTCCCTATTGTCCTGTGTATGTGATTGGAAGTCGATTTTGTACAGTATGCGCAGGACGGAAATTATCGATGCCCGGAATCAGTGATCTGATTTCGTTACCAAACAAGCCAGCATCACCAATCATTCGCCACCGTTCAACCTCGTCCAGACATAAAGCGAAAAATTTCACGAGTGCGAAAAAAAATACAGCGTATTGCAGCTACTGCATTACGGAGATCATGAGATTTTAGAATTTTGTTAAACCCTTTCGAATGATAAAAATTAATTACACGCAAACATTTTTTAAAAATAAATGCTAGTTGGAACCCCATTTTGGTTTTCTGTTAAAAAAAAATCAAATGTGATTTTTTTAAAATTAATTATGGCGAAACCAGAGATACTTTTGATGCTGTGAAACTAAGAAAGAAGAAAAAAAAATGGTTCATTCTTCACTTTCTTATACGACAAACACACACACACACCAACACAAAGAGCCCAAAATAACCAAATTTTCAGGTGAGACTGATAGACGGATAAAAAACTATTTAGTTAAAGGCGTACTTAAAGAAGTGGATACGAGTCTCATTATGGAAGTAAACTAGAGACACGAGAGTCATAATCTGAGCTCGTGCACACGTCCAGAAGCGCTGCACCAGGTGTTGAATTGGATTCTGCCCTAGCACATAATAGCCCAATTTAATTCATAGGACAATAAACACAGATGATATCTGCACACACAAGTCAACACTAGGGGAGACCCATTTTTAGGGGAACCCGGGTTCGATTCTCGACTCGTTCGGCGAAATTTCTTTTTTAAAAATCACTGCAGGTGAATGTCGGGGTGGTTTCTTGGCCGAGTCCTTACTAGTTTCCGTTTGCCCTAACAACTCGCCCCGTCTCAGAAAAGTGTAAACTTTACTTTTTTATTTCAATTTTACTTGCATGCCACCTAAAAAATAAAGTGTTACGCTACTATTTTACGTTAGTAAAGTAGGCTAACACGAACTAGAAAGATATATATATATATATTTATATATATATATATCCAAGTCTAGAATGGCAGGATGGACAGATCACCAAACTGAAACAGATTATAAATTTTTTTTTTCCTGTAGCAAAGCCAAGAAAAACGTTTTAAATGAAAATTACACCGAAAAAATATCTCATGGGCTGTATAAAAAAAAAACGTATCTGTTAACATCTCTCGTGTTCGTTTTCCCCCACTTATGAAGGGAATTCGCATTAATACAGTACACCACTGAACGAAGAATTAATCTTCTCGGGACCTCGTACGTAAGTGAGACTGAATCATACGAAAAAAATGAGAATATGAGCAATTCTAATTTAAATAATCGAGTACCAGAAACCGCGAGAGCGCAGAATTCCTTTTCACAGGCGGTGGAAAAAAACCTGTAAAATTTTATCATTACATTTATTTAACAATCATTTCACACGACATAAGAAAACACTCCCAGTCAGAACATAAGTATTATATGTAAGCTTCATCGTCAGCTTACGACATTACGAGGGACGTGTTATATTTCTTTACGTATTTGTATTAATCCCCTGTCAATTTTATGTTTTAAAAATATATAAAATTCCACAAATCTGCGCATTTCCTGCTGTTATTATTCGGCACCTTCTTTTTAAAATTATAATTAATTGCCATATTCAGCTTACCGCTAGTAATATTTACAGATTTTGCTATGTGCAATTTTCAAGTCTATTCCCGTCCGTCAGTGTGCATGTGAGGAAACTTCAACAGGACTCCTACCCGTTAATTTTCATAACCCTAAGCATGCATTTTACGGTATATATGAGCAATTAACATGCTAAGGGAAAATTACACCATGTCTATCCTACTTCAGTCACACAGTTTTGCATGCCTTAATACACGAATCAGTTAAAAAATATCTGGTTTCTCTTTCCACCGTGCGTGCTTTCACATAACTAGTAATTGCCAGACACATTATTATTCGCAATGAAAAAAAGTAATCAGTGTTAAATTCGAAGAATGGGAGGAAAAAATATACTTCAGCAGCTCATAAACTTATTGCCATCACCATATTGCATTCCAGCGCCGCTCCATTCTAAGTTTTCATTTCCTGTCATGCCCAGGGATGACGGTCACCTACGGGTCCCAGCTGGAAAGACCGTCATTAGGTGGGTGTCGCCTTGCCCTGGGTGCACTCCCCACACGAAGTTTCGTTTCGTTTACCACATTGCCAGCAACGCTTAACCTACAGGTCGTTGCCAAAAATGGGCCTTGATAAAACGCCAGCAAAAATCATCAGCCTTATGAAAAACCCGCAGGAGAAAAATCTGTTTAAAAAATACATCAAAGCAAGCGAATGCTTTTCCACGCACTCCATACTGAGGGAATTCGTGCATATAGAAAAATAAGTTATTTTTTTTTTTCAAGTTGACAGGATTATTTGCTGTTATTGGATCCTGTGAAAGACGGCACATATCCCAGACCCACAACTCTATTCGAGCAATCGAAGAAAATTAGATAATTTCCAGCACTTCATGTAGCATTTTGCCGTTTACCCGCTTAGGTATCCAATGTCCCAGTAGGACAATTTGATGGTAGCGTGACCAGGAATGACATCCGCATAATTGTTTGCGAGGAGAAATGCATACATATGTATATACGACCCAGCAACGGTGGGGTGGCGTTCCTGCTGCTATGAAACACAACGAGATGCTGCCATAGTAAAACACCGTATGTGCATTTGGGAGGACCCAGGTTCAGTTCTCAGCCCAGACATCCTGATTTGAGTTTTTTTTACATGGTTTCTCGAAATCACTCCAGGGATACGCTTGGAGGGTTTCTTAACGTAGGCCATGTCCAAAATTGATTGTGTCTGCCACCTGGTTGAAAACGAAGTCCAACATTTTTTCAACGACAAATGGTGCGCGTGGTGGATGCCAGCCATAGTGTTAGACACTTTTATTGCAAAATTCAAAAACATTAATTTCAAAAAGTTTCTGTTTGGTACACTTTACCGAGGAAGCGATGAAATAAACCCAGTGACCTGGATATATTTTTTTTAAACCGAGAATATTAAATAAAGTATCCATATTTCAGGTTTAGAGGTAGTAGGAATATATAAATTTATTAAAAAGTACAGAGAATTTATTTCATATTGTGACCTACACACACACCACAATCAGCACCGCAATTAGCACCGCAATCAGAGCAGACTTAGCACCGCAATCAGAACAGTACTTAGCACCGCAATCAGAACAATACTTAGCACCGCAATTAGCACCGCATGCACTGCAATCATCATCGCACTTAGCATCACAATCAGCACCGTACTTAGCTCCGCACTTTGCACTGAAATCAGCACTGCACTTAGCACCGTACGCACCACACTTATCACTGCACACACCACAATCGGGGGTCATTTATGGGTCATTATGAATTTATGGATCATTATGGGTGGTTTATGTCTCATTATGGGTCATCATGGTTTCTACGGATCATTTATGACTAATTTATGCGTCACTATGGATCATTATGGGTCATCATGGTTTGTTAGGGATCATTTATGACTCATTTGTGCGTCACTATGGATCATTATGGGTCATTTATGGGTAACTTGTGGATCATTATTGGTGTTTTATTAGTAATTATGGGTCATTAAGGGTAATTTATGGCTCGTTTAGAGGTCATTATGGATTCTTATGTATCATTTAGAGATCAATCTTGTGAGTGGTTGGTTTGCCAGTAGTAAGTTGTCTGTTTTAAGTACGTTCATGAGTTCAAGATGGACGAAATATGTTTTCACATTTAAAAAATCTATTCCCAGGCAGGGCAGCGATTATAAGTAAGTGGCTAGCGAGTCAACCCCAAGTTTTTTCAACTCTTCCGGTAGGGTCCTTCCCGGGCTAACCACAATTTACATTGTTTACTAATTAAAGCAAATTTGCTTTCCCCATGGCAACTTGCATATGAGGTTTTCTTTTCCTGTAGATTGTTACAAAATTTAGTTTGGTGTAAGGTACAATTTTTTTTACTGTATGTTGTTTTACATTTGATGTCTCTTTATATAGGCATGATTGTCATAATAAATATTTATGCTAGGATTAATGTTTCAAGTGTGAAATTTTCCAAGTCTTGTTAGCTAGCATGTGGCCACTGCTGGACGGACAGCGGCCTGTACATAGCTGTGAGCGAGCCACTGGCCACCTGTGTGTTTAGCAGGAAGAGCAAAGTATAACTCACCTCTGCCAACTCGTGAATACTGCTCGTAGTACCAACAAGATGACATTTATACCCCATATAAACATGTTAAACGAAAAACTGAAAATGCTCTGTAATCGAATCTACAGCAATATTTGGAAATATACAGATTATAAAACGAAATTTTGCAAAATAATTTATAATTCACTTTTTGTCAATGTAATAACATATGGTATCATGGTCATAGATAATAAAATTCAGAAAAAATATATAATTAAAAAACTCAGAGCACTACAAAGAATAATACTGATTAAAATACATAACATGGTCTCTACAACTTCATTCGCTGCAGCAATAATTTTGAATAAAGAACTTCCCATCGACTATATAATAAACAATAGGAATATAATATATAAATTAAAAAATACGGAACTTTCAATCATAATCGGAAATAATACATACAGAGGATTCTCTGAAGACAACTATAGATGGATCCGATGGTTAGAAGGTGATGAAATATATAGTCTTAGAGAAATGAAGAAAAAAATCTCCCAGATGTCAATAAATAAATGGAGTCAAGAATGGACCACAATTGAAGGCAATATAGGTATCAAGAATTACATAAAAGACATAGAGGACTGGTATAGTAGCGAGACAACCATAAATAAAACAATGAATGATATCATTAGGGGACATTGTCAGACTAAAAGTTACCTATATAAAATAAATAAAATTGATAATGAAATATGTGACTGCGGCAGTGAGGAGCAAAATGTTTACCACATACTATATAAATGTCAAATGTTCAATTTGGAAAGGAATATATTAACTATAGAATTAAGAAGTTTGGGGGAGACATGGCCATTGTCTGTATTCGAAATATACGATAACGAAGTATATGGAATTGTAAAGGATTACGTTGAAAATGTATATAGAACAATTAAAACAATGAACGATGATCTCCAGGATTAGAACTCGGATCTACGGGGGTAACGGGTAAGTACTTGATGGCCACGTCAGGCGAGGCCAGTGGGGCGCCTAGGTAACTAGGCAAGGGCCCTGGCAGCGCCACGCTTGCTGGCAAGGCTGGCGTGGAACAAGGAAAATTCCTGTATCCCTGTATTCCGAGAAATAGTATTTGAGAAGTGTATGCAGAAGGATAAGGTTTGGAGTACTAACCTCTATAATTATTTTAATATGCTGTTTATTTTAATATGTTACTGTTTTTAGATTTATCTTACTGATGTAAGAATGTAATAATCATATGTTTTATATTGAATGTTTTACTTTATATATTTGGATATTTTTAATGAAATTGTATGTGCTGAAATTGTTTTGATATAAAATGTAAATATTAAAATTGTTTCTCAATGGTTATGTGGTGTTTTATTTTGTATACTATAGTTTTTAAATTGTCGATGTACAAATGAATTTTTAAACTGTATTTTTTAATTAATTGTTTTTAAATTGTTTTAAAGTGCTAAGTGCTTTGTGATTGTATGGGTGGGAGCGCAGGTCGAGTGACAGCCTTCCCGTGGCTCCCCGTGTAAACCGGCTTTGCCGGGCCAATAGTCACTGCTCCCACCCTGGAGATTCCCAATGTGCCAAACGCTTAGAATTTGATTTTATTAAAGTTTTTATAATTTTTACGTTTGTGCAACGTTCCTTGGCAGTGAGGATAAAGCTAAAAGAGATAAAATAATATAAATTGTTCAATTATATGAAAAGATAATAAGAAAATAATGCAATATTTACAAACAAAATCCGGAAGGCCTCACGGCTAAGAGGATGGTTCTATCGCTGTGTGTCGCCGTCGCTACTGCCGCTGAAACGATGCATATTACATATGCCAGGCCTCATGTCATAAAATAACGTGTTTTTTTTCGTCAATGGTGGCTACAGTTTGCGTTTCTCGCGTATGCCCCGTGACCTGATGTAATTAAATATATGAACTTACCAGTCAGAATACTAAAAGACGAAGGGTGAGAGAGCGATCTGTCACCTCTGGCATCAGACGAGAAACTGTGCCGAGGGTATAAATTGCTCCCATTAAATACTTTCTCCAAACTAGCAAGCTCTCGTGGACAGTGCTGAAAACAAGAGCGGTAGTGTTAAGGGATTAAGCGGTGGCGAATTATTGGTCGTACTAAAGTGTTGGGGGAGGGGTAACAGAAGAATTACTCAATTTCAATGGTACTTTAATTAGCATTTAAAGGAAAAATGTTTTTTGATCGGTCTTATTTAAAGATTTAGAACAAAGAAATATCGATTTAATATATTTAGCATGTATGTATACTGCAAATATGGAAAAATAATTTTTTAGTAGCATTAAAAAGTACAGGTTATTTTCGTCAATGTGTATATGAGTGCCGATATCTCGCCTGGTGGCTAAATCGACAGAATAAGCGGGTACCGGCATCTCGCCTAGCAGCGAAATCAAGAAATTAACGCCACCCATGTATTGAAAACAGAATCCAACATGGAGGGCGCCGACAGCGCAACCTAACCTTAAAAATTATAAACAAAAATGGCTGCCACCTGGTGGCTAAATCGACAAATTGCCTGGTGGCGATATCGATTATTAATATATGAATGCTACCTAGGTAATGTGAAAGTAAACATATGAAATCCAAGATGGCGTCCTCCGGCAATATATAAACAAATGACCAATGAAAAACCAAGATGTCTGCATACGATAGAATTAGTATAGGTGAGATGTGGTGTGGGTGGAGACTTGCCGACTAAACAGCCAATAGCACTTGGTGGTGGGGGTCAGTCGTCTACTGGGCGTGGGGCTAGGGGTCCTCTAGAAATGCAAGTTTTTTGAATAATAAAAAACGTATTTTTTTAAATAATTTTAAAAATATATTTTTATAACTTTTAGAATAATTTTCTATATTTTTTTTGGATTTTTTAAATGTTCAAGGTAGAAGGTCACCGAGTCAAGGTCAAAGGTTAAGGTGACCTACATCCAACATGGCGAACAATATGGCTGACAGTCGATCAGAATGAAAGAGCATGAACAGCTCCGACGGTCTACACCAGACGCCGATGTCCCCAAACGAATATAATTATTATACTCCTCTTATGTCATTAAATTAATAAAATTCTGGTATATGGTAATTTTCTTTAATTAAAAAATTGTCCAACTTCTTAGTTTAACTGCTCACTAATTTTTATGGCAATTTTATTCTGTTACTGTTATTCTTTTGTGGCACCATAAATATTACATTAATTTGCTAGTATATCACACAAGCCGCAGTTAAATTATTTTATTTTTGAAGGTTACAATAAATAAATCTACACAGCGGCTTTCTAAATTTTTTTTCTGAATTAGTTAACAATTATTTGAAAAAAATTATACTACGATTTAAGTTGAAGTTTCAAGTATAAATTTATTTATGTTCATATTAACAGCTCTAGGTAAATTTTATGTCTATTCAAAATAATAGAAATGCGGTAACAAAGCACCGAGATCTATCAGTACAACCATATGAACATAGTACCGCTAAACAAAACAAATTCTCTTTATAAGCGATCATTTTAAGAGTTATGCTACAGGGCCAGTTTTACCATGAGTGAAATAATGAAATCTATTAAAACAGGAATTCTACTACACAGAAATATGTATTAGCATTTCTTATAATTAGGCACACACGTAATCTGAAACCATACTTAATGAGAGTATACACTATTATATGAAGATTTTGCAGATAACCTTGTGTGTCAACATAAAATAATTTTGATCAAATCTAGTGATGCGATAGTTTAAGTTTTTCTTGGTTCAGTATCTGTTCTGTCCCCCCTCTCCTTTTCGCTGTACTTCATCTGCAATGAAATTGCATATACACCATCCAAATTTGATCAATTTCTTTATAGAACTTTATACACATGTAAATGCTAAATTTGAATACGTATATGTACCCATTTCCCACATTGAATTTTAAAAGAATTAAGTAATAATTTTATGAACAACTTTTTTATAAATTGTATTATTAAGTATAATGGGTGTGAAGTTGGGGATAACCACTGTTTTATTCTTAACAATTTGTTTGTTTTGTGAATTACAAAAATTTTTGAGGCTAGACGTATTTTCGATACACCACGTGAGATTCATCCGCCACAATGGTTGCGTATCCCATTTGACATTACAAGTATCAAGACAAAAGTTACTCCAAATGTCCCACAAATTTAAAATCCCTCGGCACCCATCTAAATAGTGTACATGCTGCAAAAACAAGGAAGCTTTTTTATAGGTGATACCAAAGCCAAACAGAGTTATTGACGTTCTGTTGTGTGTGTGTGTGTGTGTGTGTGTGGTTTTTTTTGGCCGTGTCCGAAATGGCAGATTTGGTTGACGAAATAATCACGTGACCAGATTTAGTACACAAAAATTGTGACGTATTTTGTAATTTGGTATTTTGTATTTTATCTAGCGGGTGTTAGCATAAATTTATAATTACAAAATCAGTGCCATGTTTGTTACGACCGTGCAGGAAGGGATTATGGGTGGAAGAAAAATTTGAAGTATTCTTTGAAGTGGTATTGAAATATTCGTGTTAGTGTTTGCAGTGGTATCACGATAACATTGTCAGTATCCGAAAAAGTATTATTGGTGTATCAAAATAAGTGTTAGCAGAATAAATCTATTTTTATTCATGTGTAAGTATGGTAATGTTTTTGTTTAAAGGGGCCTTTTTAGACATTCCTGGAAAAATTACAACTCGACTTAACTAAATACTAGTTTCTGTTCTTGTGGGAGACATTTTAGCTATTAAAATAATAATTCAACCTACTATCGATATTATGTGAAAAGTGAAAATAATAATGTTATTCACTTATACTCCCTCACTTCATCTTAAATGTAACTATGGCTCTTGCCATTAACAAGAAATACCTTGAGAGAGCACATCCAGCTGCCAAGTGCTGCAGTAATGCAGCATGTTCAGTTGTCCTACTGCAATGGTGGTACTTTCCAAGTTGTTAGTGGAAAAATACTTGCTGCAGAACAATTGAAGGCTGCAGAAAACATACAGATGCTACTAGACAATATTATAGGTATGTTCTGCATTGATACTTGCCATAACTTAAAGTCATCTCCTATGGTATAGATTTTTTTTCACTAGAATGCTTTCATCAAATAAACAAAAATGTTGCAATTGAATGCATGTGCCCGATTTAAATAGTTTGCGAGTAGCACTTAGCTAGTTCATCCTGTTACCCTCCTGCCATCTCGATGCATGGACAAGAGAGTTCTCAAACAAATTGGTTCTGCTGTTATATTCCTACCATGGCAGCTGGTAATTTTTGGCCAACCTGAATTACATTATCTAAGAAGTTGAAAAAAGATTCTATCTTTTATTTTCATGCAGCAGAATGGACAGAATAAATTTCCACACTGATTGGCAAGGCAATATTGGAAACGAATTATTTAGTCTACAATGGACCACACGTTACTTTATTAAATGATATTGAATGCTTTTCCTGGTATGCTTATGAAAACTGTGCCAACAACCAAAATTCCAACACACAGTATCGGCATTTATTTAATATTGCAATCACTTGTAATAAGTTTTCAGCATTACTGCATTTCTAAAAAAATTAAGCATTAATGTAGACAAACAATTCACTGAAATATATGAGCTTGCAGTGGTTCATTCTGCAGCAGCGTTTCAGCAGTTGGATGCATTCAGACTCTCAGTATATTACCTATGCGGGGGCATTACAAAGCACCAAAAAGGAAATCGATACGCTTACATTTAAAACCACAATTATTTATTGGCTTACAAGACTGCTTTGTCATAAAATTTATATTTAGCTAAGTTTATACAATAAAAAATTACAACAAAACTCAATATTTTTTTTTATGTTTTTTAATTTCTAATAAAATGTGGTGACTCTGGTATTCTCATATAGAACAAATATTACTGGCCAATATTTCATTTGCTAAGGAATGTACACATTTGGGTTATTTAGTGTTTAAATACGGACAAGTAACCAAATTAACTAACCATTTCCCCATCAAAATCAAGTAGACGTCGGTCCACATCTAAAATCCTGAATAAATGTAGGCTGTTCTTTCATGGTCCACAAACTGCGATTTGGAAATGCATCTTTCAAAGAAATGTTTACGGCAGAATCGTGCATGTCTGATAGTAAAATTAGTTTCATCCACAGTATCTGCATCAATATTTGAAAATTGTTATACAACATTCGCACAGAGCACACATACACAGTGGTAAACTGCCACTACTAATAAAAGTACACACAAAGCTATTTATAAAAACTATTTGCTGGGGAGGAAAAGTACCAGAATTTTCTACATACAAAAAACTTAATTACAAATTTACTATTAAAATTAATTTTTTAACTGTTTACATAGCCTTTATACACTCAAGAGCCAAAAAACTGGTATACCAGCCTAATATCGTGTAGCCCCACCTCCCCGAGCGCGCAGAAGTGCCGCAAGACGACGTGGCATGGACTCGACTAATGTCTGAAGGTATGCAGGAGGCAATTCACACTATGAATCCTGCAGGGCAGTCCACAAATCCAATCTGTGCCAATTTGAGAAAGGGTTGCACGTCTGTCACGTTTAATGATTCTCGCCAGTCGTCGTTTGTCCCGTTCTTTCACGATCTTTTTCCGGCCGCAGCAATGTCGAAGATGTGATGTTTTACCGGATTCCCGATATTCACGGTACTCTTGTGAAATGATCGTACGCGAACATCCAAATGTTATCGCTACCTCGGCGATGCTATGTCCCATCTCTCGTGCGCCGACTATAACACCACGTTCAAACTCACTTAAATCTTGATAACCGGCCATTGTAGCAGCAGTAACCGCTCTAGCTGCCGACCGCATCGCGTTACTCTCATTTGTTCCATACCTCTGTTATTTGCATACGCACGCTTATACCAGTTTTTTTGGCTCTTCAATGTAAAACAGCCACAGCAACAAGTACTCAAGTATACCCAGCAAGTAAGCAACTTCGTGTACCTACACAATATGAAGCCCATATTTAATATACGAAGATATTGCACAGCATTAGTGTGATGGGCGCGGTGCCAACTGAGCACATGTGTATACATGACAAGAATCAGTTAAGGCGTTATTTGTATATTTGTTAAGATATTTATTAAATAACATTTTCTTAATATCGTGGGTTAGTATGACCTGGAAATTCAGCTAATTACCCGAATAAGTGATTCACCTACTATTCTAGGTTAATTTAAACTGAAAAAATTGATTCATTATTGTAGAAAATGAGGGGATCAAATTTGTGTTGTTTTAGTGTAAGTGGATTACAGACACATTTTTGTGATGTTTTAGCTGTTTTTGTAGTGTGTTACATAGCAATTGTTAATTTACTAGAGTCACATTTTTCATCATTTTTCGACATATCTTTCTAACATAACCCCATATATTGATAACTCAATTTTTCTTACGTTTTTAAAACAATAGGCCTAAACCTATTAGAGATGCAAGCAGTATCCTTATAATAAATGTTCGACATGTCACGTAATATGTTACTCGTCCCTTAAGGCCCCTCAAACGCAAAAAAAAAGTTCCAAGTAGGCGGGGGCCTTAAGCTGATGATACATGATACGTGGTGCTGTACTTGGTCTTTTACAAGCCTCTATAAGGCCTGGTGAACAAGCCAGTACACTGGTTGCTGTGCAGGCCAGCATGGAAGATTCGTATTACACGACAGCTGTCGACATACAAGCTTTACACACACTCTGTGGGTGTGCAGACAAGAGTATGGTTCATAGTAAATACGAAACCCACCCTGAGCGCTGCTTCTAACTAGTAACTTGTGTAGGCCTATTAAAAACTGTACATAATACTATTGAAGATATTACTGTTTCACATTAGAAAAGTTTAATGCTTACTGATATATTTTCAGTATTTGAAAAAGACTATGTGATGTCAAGAGATTATTATTTNTATGGATTTGTGGACTGCCCTGCAGGATTCATGATGTTAATTGGCTCCTGCATACCTTCAGACATTAGTCGAGTCCATGCCACGTCGTCTTGCGGCACTTATGCGTGCTCGGGGTGCCCTATACGATATTAGGCAGGTGTACCAGTTTTTTTGGCTGTTCAGTGTATAACATTTACCTCACAATTACCCCACCACTCTAGCCAGTCTCCCGTCCTCCTTTCTTCGTCGCTCTTTTCAGTCATAAAAGTTCTATAATAATCGCAAAAATTAAAAAAATTATCTACATAAATTACGTCACCTAATCCGTGCCCCATGATGGATACTGGTGATCTTGACCTTGAACCATGGACTTGAATTTGAACACATACCCATTAGCCTTGAACCGAACAATATCACAAAATTATCCAAAAAAATTTACAAATAATATCAAATTTATAAATTTTTTGTTCTAAATTTAAAGAAATTACATTACCGGAGAGTTCCCAGCACCACGTCCAGCAGACGACTAACCCTCTTTCGATCAATCACATTGGTCAATTAGTCGGCAGGCCTTCTCCAATTACTCACCTTCGTTTGACCCTCTTACCTCCGCTCTCCTCTCCAACTTTCACTCCATCTTATGCAACCATCATGTTTTTTTTTTTTTTTTTTTTCATTTTTCATTTGTGTTCATTTTAAACACCTAGGTGGTGCTAGTGTATTAATGACCAATATCAGTTTGATTATTCCGTTTGTTATTTGTTTTCATACCTTCGTTCTACTGGCATCTTGTTTTTTTTTATTTGTCATATGTTTGCATATCTGTAGGTGGTCATTTCAGATCCACTTTTAAAGCATAGGCGGTGCTAGTATATTATTGATATGTTTAGCCTCCAGGTGGCACCCATATTCGATTCTTTTTTCAATGTATAGGTAGCACTAGTGTATTACATTTCGATTTCGTCACCAGGCGAGCTATCGATTTAGCCACCAGGTGGCAACCATATTTGTTTACGTTTTTCAAATATAGGTGGTGCTGGCTGTGCTTACCATATTGGAATTAATTTTAATGACCTAGGTGGTGCTAATTTCTAGATTTAGCCACCAGGTGAGCCTCCGAAACAAATATTCTCTCATGTTCTGTCATGCTATGTTCACCATATTTTTTTTTAGTTGCCTTCTTTCATTATTTATCATTCCTTATCGATTTTTTTACAATGCTTTAGTTAACTGTGCTCCACATATCACCTTACATTATATTCATTCTATATAATTCGACATCGATTTAGTAGCCTGCTGATTTCTCGGTCCCCAGGAATCCCCATCTTGGATTAAATGTTTTCCACCAACTTATATTACGCCATATAACCTTGACATTTAGAGATCTAAATCTCTTATTTGGTTTGTCATTTGTGTTTACTATAAAAATAACTGGAGACGTATTATAGCAGGGTCAGTCATTTATAAATTATTTAGGACCTATCTTCATCATGTACTACACTGAAGCAGGTCTGGTCAGGCCCGACTCTACCTTCGCCGTCCTTGCTCCATGTCTCAGGGTTATAATTCTATCACTTAAACAGCATACTTCGAAGTCTGTTGCGTCCAATCTGCTTATAGTTTAATACAATATTAATCCACTCTCAATTATTATGCAATTAATTTTAACATATACCTCTGTTACCATATGATTGATTTTTCACATCCAGTGAGAGGCCATTACAGCAAATATATAAGTACTAACATTATAATTCACCCACATAATTTAATTTACTTTTATTATCATGTTCACTTAGAATACCGGCATGTATTGGCAGATCTGAAAACCAAGGCAATCATATCAGGAAATTAGACAGGATACAACACCAATACGAAACAAAACATTTTTTCATTGAAACCATATATATATATATTTTTTTAACATAATCAGACTAGAAAAATAAAAAAAACAACATATTCCCAACAGCCTCCATACCATACACGTAGTGTCTTAACAAGAGCATTATCACATTTCATGTGGTGAATATAATATGTTTAAACGCAGTTAAAGAAAGTCTATGCTAGCAAGCGTCCAACCAGAACCCTTGGCCATATATTCTTCTTCACGACAAGAGTTTTTCTTTCAAGGCCTCTACAGCTCCTGGGATACTATCAACGTTGTACAGTGCTTGATTCGCAGTTTAAACGCTCAGCGACTAATGGCTTCATCCAAAGGCTGAAGCTTTTCGTAGGTACACTCCAGCCAAACATAATATTTAATGGCACCTTCTTCAACTTCATCTGTTTATTGAGTAATTATCGTTTGCTTAATGTAGACCAGGAATGTACATATGTCTTTCATACCTACAAAGTTATTTCCAATCACATAATCCTTTAAAACACCCTTTAATGCGGATTATTTCATTTTGAATCCATTCGATGTTTCACGCAAGTAATTGATTCACTTACTATAATAGGTAAATTTAAATTCGAAAGTGGTATAATAATCTTCGTTCTGAATTATACACTGTGCATCAGGAGCCAGGAGCCGTCCACCATTTTGGATGATATCACGAAGTTTTCCGTTTTTTACCCTCAAAATCGACCAATTTTCCCACAAAAAATTACCCATGTCCCCAAATTGCAAAATCCAGCCCTCGAAAGGCACTTTTCGAGCAATTGGCGCAATTTGGGGGGCTTGTTTAGGATAAGCGGACATTGCCCCCTCATCCCAACCCTCACCAACTCACTTTACCCCATACCCTAATCAATTCA
>NQII01009511.1:0-55163 GCA_002778355.1 Clitarchus hookeri | reverse complement strand
AATTACCAACTTCTAGTAAATATTTTTAAAGTGTTTATTCAAAAGAAAGAAACTACTTAAGTTTTATAAATGGATCAAAAAATATATCTCTAAACTCATACACACACACACACACACAGAATTTAAATAACATTTATTCAAAAACCACACACAAAATCAAAGTTTACATTTATATACATGTTTAATAAAGTTGGAGACTCTAGGATAGATTAGCTGGATGTCCATTTTTTAGCTGCTNACGGAGTTGGTGTTCGGTGAGGTATAGCATTCCGTGTTTTGGCAGACGGGAAAAGTCGTGGACCGGCTACTTGGCAATAGTGAACCCGCAGATTCCGCGGGCCTACCACCGGTGTTTTCATAAGCCAACAAAGCAATGTGCGTGAATTTGCTATAGGGGAAGCTGAAGCAGCCCAGGCACAGGGCCAGCCCTTAACAGGCTCCCTTTTCCTCCCGCGTGGTTGGTCATGAGTGGGAGTGTAAGGGAACACCTTGCTGTTTGCTAGGCAAGCATCTCCCTCCTCGTATGCCACGGGTGGAAACAAGGTCACGCTGTTCGTGCTTACGTTATTTCTCCAAGCCAGGTGCTCAAATTGTTTTCAACGTAACAGTGGACGTTTGATAGACCGTGGCATTTTATTGCATTTAATTTCTGGAGACAGCAGTGAATAGATGTGGTCATTAAGATTTGTTTCTTTTTTAAGTCCTGAAATAATTTGTGATTCAAAACTGTGTCCTCTGATTTTCCCGTGTCACAAATTACACCACACTCAGGCACAGCGTTTACGAAGAGATGCCGTATAAGCCCTTCCATGACATCAGTTTACTCAGAGGACTTGTATATATTGAAATAAATAATTATTTTAATAACAAATCCTAGTATTTTCCTGCAAGGAGCTACTGAATATAGACTCAGCACTCTGTAAAATTTATGCAGCGCTCAAAATTTATAAACGTTTCTTGCAACAAGGGAACGCCAAGTACAGTAGCATAACAACTAGGGGGGCCCGGGTGCACATCGCCCAGCCCCTAAATTCAGTAAATTGTACCGGAATGAGAGTAAACTGGAACGCAAACTTGTTTTGTTCCCCAAGTGCACTAATATGAGTTTTAAATTCTCCAATGAATTTTAATCATTCATCTTGCCTCTGGGTTATAGTTGAACAAGAAACGAAAAAGCAGTTCCCTCTTTCGTTCATCGCAGCGGCTGCTTTCCTCTACCTCAGTAAGGCAGGAAAGGTGGAGATCCGTTTCTCAGCACCAAGTCCGTATTACACAAGCAAACGTGCAACTCACACATTTTATTTCACGACACATTTATAATTTACACCTACCTACATTTTGAAATACATTGACAGTTTCAATCAAATCCAGCATACCTAAAATTGGTTTTCTTATTTTTATAGTGGTAACAGAAGACTGAACAAGTCAAGAAAAACATTGTCTTGATTTGCTGTTTATGACACGAATCTGTATCTGTATATAAACATCTTCAAGACAAACATTAAAATGTCTAGCAGCATTGGCACCTAAAAGGGTATGTGACTAACCAGTGATTTGTTCGAGCACAATCACTATGGGGATGCTAATAAACGTAAAAGTCGAGATGGTACTCTCAAGCTTGTGAATCCACTAAAATAGCAAAAAAATTGAAGCAAAAATATAAGCTTTGATCAAAATAAAACATATTAGCACTGCACATAAAAATTTTGCCACACCAAATACTATAATAGATGAACATAGGCCATAAAACTTGGAACAAGAGTACATTTTCCTCATCATATAAACCTCATGTAGTTTTATTCGCACAGCACCACATGTAAAATCGTCTACTTATATCTTGTGTCATTCTTACCTTTAGGTATTGGAAAGTCAAACTGGTTTTGCTTTTTTACTTTACTCTCTGCCCAATATTCGTTTGACCATTTATTCTGAAACTCCTGTTGTAACTATTGTTGTTCAATGATGTTTTACGTCCATTTATACATCATTTTTGTTCACAGAGATGTGTTGCAACTTTGTATACAATTTCCAGTGCTTGTCCTCGCAGCAAGAGTGTAGAAAGCATATTTTACACTGCGGGTCCGTCTTTGAAAGGAGCCTTTTTTACCACACCAACTAAGTTTCAATGCCAAACTCATTAGACAGCAAAGTAGGCCTTGATGACCAACCTTTCATTTCAGAGGTATTAACATTTTTTAAAGGACACAATATATTGTTATCGATTACAAAATATTATTAACGTTAGACCACTGTTACTGCCATTAAACCTACTGGGTGTAATCAAACAAATGATAATAAACACCAGAGTGGGGTAGATGAGCACAAATGGAGCATATTTCATCAAGGAACAAATTGTCTATCGTCCATAGTTAACCCACAATGGTGGTGGCAATATGCAGGGCGGGTATGCGACCAAAATAATTAGGCAACAGGCAGCGCAATGAAATGACAATTTATTTACACATTTGGGCAGAAGGCATGGGAATCACGGAGTCTGTTCAAAGTGTCGGCCACTGTTGGCCATACAGACAGTGCAGCGCTTATGCATGTTGCAACGCACATTGCAAAGGTTTCCGGCGTGGCATTTATGGTGTCAAACTGCTCTCCGTATCCGCATCATGAGCTCATCCCTCATGTCCAGTGGTGTGGCATACACCATCGATTTGTTGTGGCCTCACAGGCAAAAGTTTGGTGGTGTGACGTCAGATGAGCGTGGTGGCCACGCTGTGGGGCCTCCCCTACCTACGTACTACCGGTTCATGGAGTGTACGTTGAGGTGCCAGCAAACAGCAAAGGCGAAATGAGGTGGGGCCCCATCCTGCTGCAACCACATCACCTCACAAGCACCTAAAGGAACATCCTCCAAGTATTCCAGTAACAAGTTCTCAGTAACTGGAGATATGTAGCACCACTGAGACAGAGACCATGCAGTAGTGAGCGGTATTCTCAGGAACTGGAGATACAGCACCCCTGAGACAGAGACCATGCGGTACTGAGCGGTGTTCTCAGGAACTGGAGATACAGCACCACTGAGACAGAGACCATGCGGTACTGAGCGGTGTTCTCAGGAACTGGAGATACAGCACCACTGAGACAGAGACCATGCGGTACTGAGCGGTGTTCTCAGGAACTGGAGATACAGCACCACTGAGACAGAGACCATGCGGTACTGAGCGGTGTTCTCAGGAACTGGAGATACAGCACCACTGAGACAGAGACCATGCGGTACTGAGCGGTGTTCTCAGGAACTGGAGATACAGCACCACTGAGACAGAGACCATGCGGTACTGAGCGGTGTTCTCAGGAACTGGAGATACAGCACCACTGAGACAGAGACCATGCGGTACTGAGCGGTGTTCTCAGGAACTGGAGATACAGCACCACTGAGACAGAGACCATGCGGTACTGAGCGGTGTTCTCAGGAACTGGAGATACAGCACCACTGAGACAGAGACCATGCGGTACTGAGCGGTGTTCTCAGGAACTGGAGATACAGCACCACTGAGACAGAGACCATGCGGTACTGAGCGGTGTTCTCAGGAACTGGAGATACAGCACCACTGAGACAGAGACCATGCGGTACTGAGCGGTGTTCTCAGGAACTGGAGATACAGCACCACTGAGACAGAGACCATGCGGTACTGAGCGGTGTTCTCAGGAACTGGAGATACAGCACCACTGAGACAGAGACCATGCGGTACTGAGCGGTGTTCTCAGGAACTGGAGATACAGCACCACTGAGACAGAGACCATGCGGTACTGAGCGGTGTTCTCAGGAACTGGAGATACAGCACCACTGAGACAGAGACCATGCGGTACTGAGCGGTGTTCTCAGGAACTGGAGATACAGCACCACTGAGACAGAGACCATGCGGTACTGAGCGGTGTTCTCAGGAACTGGAGATACAGCACCACTGAGACAGAGACCATGCGGTACTGAGCGGTGTTCTCAGGAACTGGAGATACAGCACCACTGAGACAGAGACCATGCGGTACTGAGCGGTGTTCTCAGGAACTGGAGATACAGCACCACTGAGACAGAGACCATGCGGTACTGAGCGGTGTTCTCAGGAACTGGAGATACAGCACCACTGAGACAGAGACCATGCGGTACTGAGCGGTGTTCTCAGGAACTGGAGATACAGCACCACTGAGACAGAGACCATGCGGTACTGAGCGGTGTTCTCAGGAACTGGAGATACAGCACCACTGAGACAGAGACCATGCGGTACTGAGCGGTGTTCTCAGGAACTGGAGATACAGCACCACTGAGACAGAGACCATGCGGTACTGAGCGGTGTTCTCAGGAACTGGAGATACAGCACCACTGAGACAGAGACCATGCGGTACTGAGCGGTGTTCTCAGGAACTGGAGATACAGCACCACTGAGACAGAGACCATGCGGTACTGAGCGGTGTTCTCAGGAACTGGAGATACAGCACCACTGAGACAGAGACCATGCGGTACTGAGCGGTGTTCTCAGGAACTGGAGATACAGCACCACTGAGACAGAGACCATGCGGTACTGAGCGGTGTTCTCAGGAACTGGAGATACAGCACCACTGAGACAGAGACCATGCGGTACTGAGCGGTGTTCTCAGGAACTGGAGATACAGCACCACTGAGACAGAGACCATGCGGTACTGAGCGGTGTTCTCAGGAACTGGAGATACAGCACCACTGAGACAGAGACCATGCGGTACTGAGCGGTGTTCTCAGGAACTGGAGATACAGCACCACTGAGACAGAGACCATGCGGTACTGAGCGGTGTTCTCAGGAACTGGAGATACAGCACCACTGAGACAGAGACCATGCGGTACTGAGCGGTGTTCTCAGGAACTGGAGATACAGCACCACTGAGACAGAGACCATGCGGTACTGAGCGGTGTTCTCAGGAACTGGAGATACAGCACCACTGAGACAGAGACCATGCGGTACTGAGCGGTGTTCTCAGGAACTGGAGATACAGCACCACTGAGACAGAGACCATGCGGTACTGAGCGGTGTTCTCAGGAACTGGAGATACAGCACCACTGAGACAGAGACCATGCGGTACTGAGCGGTGTTCTCAGGAACTGGAGATACAGCACCACTGAGACAGAGACCATGCGGTACTGAGCGGTGTTCTCAGGAACTGGAGATACAGCACCACTGAGACAGAGACCATGCGGTACTGAGCGGTGTTCTCAGGAACTGGAGATACAGCACCACTGAGACAGAGACCATGCGGTACTGAGCGGTGTTCTCAGGAACTGGAGATACAGCACCACTGAGACAGAGACCATGCGGTACTGAGCGGTGTTCTCAGGAACTGGAGATACAGCACCACTGAGACAGAGACCATGCGGTACTGAGCGGTGTTCTCAGGAACTGGAGATACAGCACCACTGAGACAGAGACCATGCGGTACTGAGCGGTGTTCTCAGGAACTGGAGGTACAGCACCACTGAGACAGAGACCAAGCGGTACTGAGCGGTGTTATCAGGCGTGCAGAACTGCGCACAGGCTGGTTACGCCAAGTACACAAAGTTTCATACCCGCCCCTGCACATTGCAGCTGCTATTAGACGTTTAACTATGGATGTTAGACAATTTGTTCATTGATGAAATATGCTCCATTTGTACTCATCTACCGCACTCGGGTGTTTATTATCATTTGTTCGACTACTCTGGCATAAATGCCGACTAGCGTATGTAAAGCAGTATCGCCTCTATGCACCTGCCCCTAAACTAGCACCCAGGGGTTTCATTGTGATTGTAGAACTTCAGGAATTCAAGTGGTGACTGAATAATTGTATTAGAGACAACTCTTTAGCAAAGTCCAATACATGCCTCTGTCATAGCTTTGCATGTATGCTGTTTTTATATTTTCAAATACAGCAGTCTAAAAAAAACTGTTTTTAAGCTGTTTTCAAGGCCATAAAGATAATGTTTCAATATGCAAGATGTCTTGAAAGTACCATTTCATTATCATCTGGAATGTGCTTTCTTTTCGTAGGTGAACCTACTGAGGGTATGTTTAACAGTTCCATCAAATTACACCTTTTTTGGACATGCTACAATGCATTTCAAGCTCCAGGCAGATGACCCCCTGAAATAAAATGCTATTATTATTTAGTTACAATTTATTAAGTTGTTTTGAAAATGTTGTAGTCCAAAAAGAATTGAGATTGCAAACCACTTTTACTCGAATGATTATTTTTTATGTGAACCTATAAATTTAACAAAGTAATAATTACATCATTCTTGCCAAATCCAATTTAAGGGGTTTTTCGTGTTAATTAAAAAAGCCTACAATGTCTTGCGATACTCACCTCGACCCGAATGCAAACCTTAAAATATGTTCGTTATTAAAGTGAAAGAATAAACTGAACGCAACTGTTATAAGAGATGGTCCAAAAGTTACAATAAACAATGAATTTCTTAATAACTACGATCAGGGGCCATGCGAGGGTTTGGAACAGCACGTCCCCCACAGTGGTGTACCGGACTTAACATGCAACTTAAGCCCTCACACACATGCCATTACGGTTAGTCGTACCACGTAACTTGGGCCACCCAACAACCGCACCGGACCAATCCCGTAATGCTGTGAGCTGCAAGGTGACTAACCCCCTCCACTACCTGAAGTGCTCTTCATGTGACTGGCCGCTGACACTGCGGTCTGTGCATGTTTTTATGTCCCTTGCCCTACTATGTATACTTTTCTCCTATCTTTTATGCAGCAGGAACATTATAATAGATTTTATAGTACCAAAATGAAATTCATAAGAGAAGTAAAACCGTCATCAGAGCGGTGCCTAAAGGCTTGTGACCCCCCTACCCTCCCTGCAGGAGGGCATCTAAAGGCTCCCCTCTCCTAAGCTTTCATGACTGGACTCAACTATAAGCTTCTGGGATATTATTTTATTTGGAGAACATCTTCCTATCCTATTCAATGAAATTAATATTTCATTCACAAATAAAGAAATAATGTTGATTTTATGACGGAGATGGTTGAACTAGGACTTCACGGGAAAAACACATAAAATAGTTTTTTTAATATATGGGGATTGAAATGGTCATTTTCAATTTTATTAAGGTTGCAATTTTGCTAAATTATTCTCAGGAAACATGGCACCTCGTAAAGTTGAGGATCTTACTGTATAACTTGTGACTTTGCCACTAGAGCCATTCAAAAACAGCTCAAGTACAGTTTTAACACAATTTGTCATGTGTAGGGGTTGGAAGTGAGTTATAATTGGTTCAAATTCTGAAAACAACCCCTTTGAAATAATGACCCTTTTTCTGAGCATCATGAAAGATAGTAAAATTGAGAGTTAACTATACTTAAACTGTAGTCCTATTATGCACCTAATGAGGTAGAGCCAAACAGCAAACCATCAGCCTCCTAGCTTCATTCTTGTCACATTAACTGTTGTAGGTGGTCGCGGTGGCTGAGCGGTTAGCCTGCTCGCCTCCCACCAAGGTGAACCGGATTCAATCCCCAGCCAGGTCACTCCCAGATTTTCACATTTGGGAATCGTGCCGGACAATGCCGCTGGTCGGTGGGTTTTCTCGGGGATCTCACATTTCCCCGCCCTCTCAATCCGGCACTGTTCCATACTCACCTCAATTACCCTCGTCGGCTCTCAAGACTTTGCTGTTAAGAGCCGCCCAAATCTCTTCACTCTTCATTTACTCTTTTACCTTTAAAAGGACTCAGCATTGTTTGAGTGTATTCTGAAATGAGCATTCTATGTAGTGACAATTGAAATTTTACCATGCATTGATATCCTTTGCATTACAAATTGCAGCAGTCATGATCACAGTTTGATGCCTGATGTTACCAAAATGATTCATGAGCAGAAATTATTTTTTATAAAGAAAGAGGCATGTGTGTGTGCATGCATGTGTGCATGGGTGTGTGCATGCATGCATGCATGTGTAAGCGTGTGTCCACTACCTACCAGCTGTAATAGTTTGTCATAGAGTTACCATATAGTTAGGTAGGAAAAACATAACACATGTTACAGACATTGCATTTTTGTAACATCCTAAATTAATAAAGATCATGTATACGCATAACCCACACACATTAAATTAACCAAACTTAGAAACTAATACACATATGTATTGAACAGATCCTAAATACTACAAGACATTTCTATTACTTGTTTGGACATGCCATAGTGATAATGTTTTTGTCTGCAGTACCTTTCCTCTTTTATATTTTGTTATGTTATGTAGTTAATCTCATAAAATGAACTTTTTGCATACTCTTAACAGATACGAACAATACGCGCAAAAACAGAATTATTCCAGGTACATCTGGCAACGTTGTTGTCATGTTAGTTTTCACACTTTCCGATGCAGAGAGCCAGTGAAGTGCATACTGAGGAGCCTGGACGTGAACTGCTGTTTGCTGAGGCAGACGAGGTTCCCCTCCTGTCCTCCCGGAGTGTGCCGTGACCAAGGCAGAAGTGGGTTATGCCGGCAGCCAGTGGGTGACAGGCAGCGGCCAGCCATGCATCCCCTGGACAGATGAACGCGTGCCACTTTCACTGAAGGCCGCCACTCTGCCAATAGGCAGGTCACGGGCGNGGCGGGTCACGGGCAGCCAGCCACAACTACTGTCGTAACCTGGACCAAGATCCCGAGGGGCCCTTCTGCCTTGCCGAGAACACGACAGGCCGCGTGGAGCGAGAACATTGCCGCATCCGCCAGTGCCAGACTTCAGGTGACACGTCCGATGACACGTCGTCACAACCTCTGTGTTTTCTCTTTGTGTATTACAGTAAGCTGTGCAGTCTTTTTAATCTTTATAACTGAAAGGGTGCTCACAAAAATGATATGACCTTCAAATTGGAAATCATAGAGTTATGTGGTGTCATGTAAATCTATGTCATTAAATACAAGTCTCTGAAGTTGTTGCAATTTTCAAATTGGCAATTAATGAATTGCAAAATTGGGTTGAATATTACACAGAAGGGCCTATACTGTAGATAGGGATGTTGCAGTGGCAAGGTAGCAAACAATGATTTTGTTCCTGAAAGTAAATTCAAGTATCTTCTACAGTGTAAACTTCAAATGTAGTAATTAACATTGGTTGTAGATAAAAACTTAATTTTATTTATTTTTTATGAAATAACATGGGATCTATTTGCTCATGATGAGTGGATAAACATAGTTATTAGAGCAAAGGATGAACATTTTAACTATTTTCTGTATTATGTACGTTATATTTGTTTGTCTCCTTTGAGGAGTATGACACTGCGAACATTAGAAAATATAGTAAATGTGGGCCTCCACTTTCTGCCATTGAATTACCAAAATATGATTTAGGCAGCAGAGTACTAAACGCAGTGAAGCTCTAGGTCCAAGTAGCACTCGTGGAATAAGCTCCTCCAAGGTCACACTTATTTTGCAGATAACTGGTCCTTGCTAATTCACAGGAAACTCCAGAGGAACAATATTTCAATGGCTGTAAGTATGATTAATTACATATGTGATTGAATATTTATGTATCTCATTCTTTGTAACATGTCACAATTGTACTAATTTTTGGTAGAATTTAGGTTCTCTATTATGACAATATGACAGTATNATGTCACAATTGTACTAATTTTTGGTAGAATTTAGGTTCTCTATTATGACAATATGACAGTATTTATTTTGTTGCACTGACATGTTTTTTTTCATCATTGATTCAAATGTTCTTTTTCCTCTATTGTAACACGCTGGTGTTAAGCCCATTTTTGCTAGCACCCATTCAGTTTTAAACCCATTTTCAGTTAAAGAAACAGTGTTTCACATTTAAAGTGTTCCACTTTTTTCCTCTCAATAAAGCAATAAAAAGTGACTAGTTGCTGGGATCTTCTCCTTCTGAGTGTACTCTACTCTCTCTCTGGAATAGAGTCTGTCTCAGCTATAAAAGAAAGGTTTTGGCAGTTTGGCGAAAGTAGCACCAATGTTCACCTTTCACTTTGGTATCCTTATGTCATCAGCTGATGGGTCAAGTAGCATTAGTATTGTATATTTACATGTTGTCATTTATCAGTTTAGCCACTTTTCATTTTACTGCTCAAGTATACATTAACTGCTAACAAATTTTGGGATGTTTATAGATGAACTTNTTTTCATTTTACTGCTCAAGTATACATTAACTGCTAACAAATTTTGGGATGTTTATAGATGAACTTCTGTCTCAAAAATTGCAAGGTTATGGGAGTGAAAATAGGAAACCATGCAATAAATAAAATATTTGTTGGAAAGTTATGATATTTGGAAGTATACAAATATAAAAGAAAATAAGTCTAAATTTAGACAGAGTTAAAAAATGTATGTGTATGCAGGCTAAGGAGTGCCATTTTATACAGCAAGCTTTAGATATTACTCATGCAGTATTTTTCCAATATATACATTTAACTAGGTAACCATTTTCTAATGACATACTTGCTTAGTCTGTAACCCGTAGGACATATATTGCAAAACTTACAGTAGGCACACTTGTTTATAACACAAAGCTGCACAGCACTGTTTAACTTATTAAAAATGGGAAATTTGGTTTAACGTTTTTGAGTAATTGTGTTTAAGAAGCAGTAGCAGTTTGGATGTTACATTATATATGTCAAGCCTGAAAATATTAGAAGTTTTGGGAAATTGTCAGACAGCACACTTTCATTCATAAAGGATTTTGCAATTAAAAGTGTGTCTTCTCGTTACTGTGTTGGCCAACGTTCATTTATTTATTTTCCATAAGTGTTCCATTGATCGCATGCTGAGTGCTTCGACTAGGAATATGGAACTTGTCAACACACTGCATAGGAATATACGTAATTTTATAAACATCTTATATAAAACATTAAACTATAAATTACATACAGTATAAAACACAAATTATACACATCATCTTTCTACATGTTACACATTAAATGAAATTCTGGAAGAAAGCACTATCTAATTTACACACATAGTATAATACAATGTATGATAATATAAAATCATAACTGGTTACATTATTACAACTCTGTGTGGGGCACAAGGGGTCATAAGGCTGAGGTGAGCAAAATTTTGAACAATAGTTAGATTACAAGATACAGTACGTAGCCTACTTGTCAGCATTTAAAAATTCTGTAATACTATAAAAAGTTTTGCTTTCTAATTACAGTTCCAATGTTTTGAGAAATTGCTTTTCACTATTACATTTGACGTCATTCATTAGTGTTAAATATTTGTTACAGATTTGATGCATGAAGTCTGTGATTGACGGTAACGTCGCGTTAGGGCTAATTTTAGGTGGGTCGGTCAGAGACACGGCTGGCTATCAAGATTGACTTATGGTTTGTTCACTGGAGCCCGGCCGGTATACAACCTGGGGCACATGGTTTGGCAGCTTGGTACAAAGTCCGGAGTATGCCGAATGACGTTACGTATTACCGGCCTGCACACTGCAACTGGTTTACCTTTGACAGGCGTCGCCCGGGGTAGCTCCTGGCTCTGCTTCAGCTGGGGTTGGCTCCTGCTGGAGTTCGTGCCCTGGCTCGGTGTGAAGATGGTGCTGTGGCGGGTGATGCAGGTAGAGGCCTGAGGAGGGCTGCTGGCTCGGCTGAGGTGGCACCACNTGCGATGGGTGATGCAGGTAGAGGCCTGAGGAGGGCTGCTGGCTCAGCTGAGGTGGCACCACGGGTTTTCGAGACATAGTGGTATGTTGAGTCCTCGGAGGAGGACGACGACGACAGGATGTAGTTCTCCGGCGGTCGTGAATAGGGGCTGAAAAAGGAGGGGGAGGGAGCTGGGAGGTGAGGCCTCTCAAACTGTCGGGCGGCTTGAGCTCGTTCCCGGGGGGTTATGCTGCAAAGTGCAGTTGGGGCTGGTTACAGCCCAAGTTAAGCTTGGAGTTGGTAGCTGCCTTTCTAATACGCAACCTGGTACAACTCCTACTGGTGTAAGGCATGTAGGTAGCTTCTATGGTCGGCTACGAAAGAGAGGACCAGGCGACAAAGCACCCTAACTAAGTGTTGAGCCAAGCAGAGGTCAAGCCAACTAGTCGTACCCGTGTACTCTAACCGGCAACAGTTCAGCGCGGTGATTAGAGAGGTGGGTATACCCTGGGAGTTCGACAACAACGTGGGTGTGGACCAAATGGGCCATACCTCCAGACCCAGTTTCTTACTCTTTCTGGCGACAGTTCAGCGCGGTGGATGAGAGAATGGCCTGGACGGACTGACTGACTAACCGCCTTGTGTTTGTGACCTATTAGTTGGGGCTCTACCATACTGCACACCAGGTGCACAGTATGGGTGGCCATCTTATGTGTATCGTTTTGACGTATGTGCATCCGGTTAAGGGAGCCTGCAGTCCTACAGTAGGTTCGGAAAATAGGTTGGGAATACCACAGTCTCCTGCTCTTCCCTGGTGGGCTGATGTCTGCGGAAGTTGGAGTTACAGTCACCCTTAGCAATGATTACTGTGGAGTTAATAGAAGACGTGTTTACTCCAAGAGGAATAACACGGTGGCCCATACTAACTCCTAATTTACCAAGAACTGAAACAGAAGTTTACCTACGCAAACAAGGTGAAAGGTACTTGGGTCTGAACTAACAAACTAGCAGATGTGGTTAGGTAGCTATTTTATTGGCTAACCCTAACTAACTCAATGCTTGTTGTCCAGAAGGGACTCAAGTACCACTACCAGAAGGGTAGTGGGTGTAGAAAAGGGGTGTTGACTTCTTCGGGGGCTTCTACTGAAGGTCTTGAAGAGCATATGGTAGGTCGTGAAGACGTCTGTGTTAGCAGAGAGATCCAGCACTGGATATGGTAGAGCGAGCTGCTGAGATTGAACTGCAGTTCTGCGGTTGTGCACGGACATATATATTCCACCTTGCTAGGCTGGCTTCTATAACATGAGAGGGGTTGCATGACTAATAAGAAGATGCATGGCCCCAAGTTAGGCACCATGAAAAACACTTGACGCCTGACGGCTGGGTTAAGGTGGCATGCGTCACATGCAAACAAGGGTTTCACTAGGCATCAGAGGTCAGACACACTGGTTCCATGAAAGTCCTAATGAGGTGGAGTTTGCACTATTAGGCGCTTGGCCTTAACTGGTCCCTTGCACAGGATTTGGTGTGGACAGGCAGGCTGTCTGCTGGGTACAAAATCAGGTGTTATGCTAAAANAGCTGATGTTGGTGTCACTCCTAATGTAACCGCCAGGCCTAGTCGTAGGCTGACGACGACTGGATGTGGTATTTGATGCTCTTGTGGGGTGACTCAAAGAGGTTAGCTTGGTAAACTGTGAGGTGAGGCCTCAGCAGTTGACGGGTGGCTGGAGCTCGCTCTCAGCGGGGTTAAACAGCTAAAGGTTGACGGGGTTTGGTTACTTAGTAACAGGTTAGCTTCAGGGGCAGTAGCTGTCCTCCGGTCGCACCACTTCATACCTCCAACATCCACTTCTACAAAGCAGAGGCAGGTGACGGTTTTCCAAGCTAGAATACATCCAGAGGAAATTAGGTCACTCGTTGTCGAGCCTGGCACTCCTTCCGGTGGGTCCATATGCTCTGGAAGGTGTGGTTTAACTGACTCAGGTGGCCTAACCGCTTCATCGTGTAGTAGGGGGCTCTACCGTACTGCGCACCAGGTACTCTTCAGTACCCTGTCCATAGTATGGGTGGCCTATGAATGTGTGGTGTTTGGCAATGTACTTGCTGTCCTTGTTTAGGGGATGCTTCGCAGTCGTACACTAAAGTCGGAAATCACTTGCAAGTTGCGGTCACATGCCTCTCCCTTGATGGATGATGTTTATGAAGAGATTGAAGGGCATACATTTTCATCCTAGAATGAGTACTTCGAGGTCAGACTAGAACACGTGTTTTGTTCTTTCCAGAATAAAGATGATGACACGTACTATTTCCTGCACTTTACCTTTGTTGCTACATAACCTGCGGAAGTTAGAGTTAAAGACAGGCGAAACTGAAAATAAGCCAAATAAATATCACTAAAAGAAAGAATATATATTATTATACCTAATTGCTTAGGTGCAATTCCCTTTCATTGCTGCGTTCGGCACTCGTAAACGGCAAGTGAGTATATGACACTCGGTTAGGGGCACCTTATGTGCCTCATTTTGCTTTGCTTCATAATAGAGAGCAATTAAACTGTGCATGCGTTTGTTATGCGGGGTGTCTGGTGGGTTAAACTGCAGCTTCCTTAGGTATCCACATCTCTAGTAGAATGCTGGTCGGCTCTGGAGGCTGGCGTTTTCTGGGTTCGATGCTCTGTTCGGGCTATGTGACGTTGCACATGATAAGGTGAAGTCAAAGAAATTATACCAAATATGCGTCACATGTGAGATTGATTACTTAAGTGTTTTGTCACTAGTGAAACATGAATGTAATATCTGTGCATCTAGCGTACTTGAACTCTGCAATTTTTTTCTTTCATAGATTTAGAAAAATGCAGCATTGATGTTTTTAACAGTTTTCATTGAGCAGGGTATTAGAATAGTCTTTATTCTGAAATGTAATATATCAGTTAAATATATAGATTAACCACTTTGATCACTGTGAAACTTGTTGGAAGGCCAACACCTTATATGTGAAGTTAAGTGCATAAATGTCATCTTTCTCAAAAATAATTTTTTTAAAGAAGAGCAGATGACTTTTGAAGTAGTGCATTACAATAATCATATGTAGTTAGTTTTGTCGAGTTCTCTCACTGTGAAAATGTGTTGGAAAACATGCAGAGGTGAGATGTGGTCTGTTGCAGTTTGTCGCAAAGCAGGGACAGCCAACGACTACATTGGACAGCTGAACGTCACACGTTCCAACAGATCATGCCAGAGGTGGACTGCAGATACGCCCCACCATGTGAGTTTTATGCTCTCTTTTTGTATTTGAGCAAAGGTTGTGACATCACCATCTTCAAAACTTTCACTAACTCTTATAGTGTGACTTGCCACAGGCGACGTCGTTATCTTTTGATAGCCTCACCACAGTTGCGTCCCTCAGGAAGAACCATTAAGGCTGTACACACCCCAGTTTATCTCATCTTATGGACGTCCAGCCGCCCCCATTTGGCTGTCACTGCCTGTAGACAGACTGTCCGCAATGCATTGCTGCGTGCGCCGCTTGATTCCGCACCACCCTTTCTGGCGAAGGCGCCACAAGTGGTACAGACTGCTCACCCTCGCCATCTCAAGTGGTATGACGCATGCAATTGGTTGCCTTGCTCTCTCCCTCCACGCCTCACCTCGCTCGCTTAAGCCAGGTCTGAGCGTATATGAGAGACCCGTGAATTTTGCCAGTCATTGACTGGTATCCCGGCCGCATGGCCTCCTTCTGGAAATCGTTCAGCAACTTTACTGTTTCCTCCATCTACAAGAGAGCAGTTGGCCCACCATTCAGAAGTCATACCAGAGAGATCTCCAGGGTTACCCTTGCCCCTCCAGTGGCACGCAAGACACAGAATCTGTGTACTGCTTGGCATTCTAGGGACCGCCCTTCAAGCTTCAGACACGGTACAGGCTGGATGTGTGTAACTTATTGGCTGGCCCAATAAAATTAATCTAATCACATGTATGTTGGTATTTTCCTTACACTCTGATCACTATTCTTCAACTCTCCTTGTTTTCTTCCCTTTCATCCACAAATACTCACCAATACTTCTGGGTCTGGACACGCTGCTCCAACCCCCTCCTGCCCTTCAGGCTTTGTGGATAGTTGTATTTCCTCCTGTGCTGTTGGTAGGGTTATGGCGACAGCCCCGCCTTGTCTGCCAACATGGAGAAGGAGTGCGTAATCTCTGCCCACCTTAACAACTGAGCATTCATCTGCTTGTCATCAAGTTGTAGAGGTAAAGTTTTTTTCCTGCCCCTAAGGCATACAAACAGCACTCCCTCTCATCACTGATGACTGGGGTATGGGAGTAGTCCTACCATGTTGATCGTCACGGGGGGACGGAGTGTTTCAACCTTCTTCCATCCTAACAGGGAGCAAAGGTCCTACGGCGGTAGCCCCTTCAACCAATTGCTCTCCTACTAGGAGTTGAAGGTGGCCCTGCTAAGGAAGCACATCGCAAACCCTTTGAGGCACTCAGGGTGTCAGCGGTAACCCTGCTGAACCGGTTTTCATACAAGGGAGACTCGGACACTCGGACATCGACACTGTGAGTGAGGTCACAGCTCTCTAGGAGGCACGCCTTGCTCACCCCGCTACATACACTTTGGACACCCCATTGTTGCCGCCATGCTGTACCCAAGCCCAAAGGACACATATTTCTCATACTTCTCTTGTCCTCATGCCGCACCACCAAGCTGGGTGGTGGAAGGTGGCTAAACGAGCATAGGTTCTGGCCAGGTAGGCTGCTGAGTTGGAAACTAGGGCTGTCAGGGTTTACGCTGATCTAAGGGAAGAGGCTGCTTGCAATCGAGCTATGACTACGCCTGAACAACCAGTCAGGAATCAGATGCCAGTTCAAGGTGATATAGCTGAGGAACCTCTGCCGGACTGCCAGTCCATCTCACGAGCCATATGCCCCCTTCCACCTAACACACCCAAAATCTGGCCACGTGTCCTTCACCCCACTACTCATCCTCACATTGTTAGACAACTGTCTTTCCGTCCCATCATTCTCACTACCATTAGCTTTGCCCAATCCGAGACTTGACACACACTGCCTGCAAACCTGCTCCACCAAAGATTTACGTTAGATAATATATCTGACAGAACCACATGCAAGATAGTCGTCAACACCACCATCCCAGTAATCTCTGTAATTGGAGTACACTGCTTCCTCACTCTGAGGGGGAACTAGACGACCCCATCTCGACAGAATGCCTGGATAGGTGAAGCATGAAGTTTACTTGGTGCCCAGCATGGGGCCTTCGTGTGAAGAGTTCATCGGACCACGAAACCAGGAAGCCCCTGNATCAAGTTTTACTCGGTGCCCAGCATGGGCCTTCGTGTGAAGAGTTCATCGGACCACAACACCAGGAAGCCCCTCGGAGCAGCTCTATACTGAACTAGGTGGGATACACCAGAGTAAGACTTTGAGGAGTCGCCAAATGCCCTTTCACCAACCAAGATGATGTAAGTTGACGAGAACGATAATGCTATGTCTGAAAAGACGTGTGCCATCCCAGAATGCCTTGCTACAGGAAGACTCCAGATTAGCTGTGCTCATTGCGTACCAGACTTTCATTATACCTGCCTGGTTGGGCAAACAAACCTTGCAACACCAAAGGACTGGAATTCCAATGTTTAGACTGGTGCAATCATCAGGAAAGATGCGACCCTCCAGCGTGTCTCAGAATCGGGCATGTCGGGATTACCTGTGAAGATTTTCCTTACAACTTCGACAACAAAGGTTTAGGATTGGCAGATCAACGACAAGACTTAGAGGGGTTAATATGCGTGTGCCTCATCTGCAAAAAAAGCTTGCATCTCGCGTCAACCACCATGGACACCGCCACCTGAGAGACACTTACCATTTTTGGAATAGCTGCCCTTACCAGAATATGCGGGAAAACCACAAGAGGACCCAAACCTTTTCCTCAATACCAGCAAATCTGAGTTTGAACGACTCCAAATGCCATAAGCCCTATGGGTACCAAAGGCTAAAGGCCATCTGTATGGTGAAGTCGGTCACGAGTGGTGACGATACAGCGAATTCATCGCAAATTGGGAGCAGTTCAAAGAGCGTTTGATAGCCAATTTTTCCAGTGCCTTAACTAATCTTTATCCATCATAAGACTTTGATTTTCCAGAGAGTGCACCGGGGATGAGAAGAACTCTTTTCAGGGGAGCTGATAACAAGACTCCTGCTTCCAGAGATAAGATCGCACCTCCGCAACCCCGAACCAGCAACCATAGTGGAGCTCGTGAAGAGAGCCAGAGTCCGTGAACAGGGCGGAGCAGACAAGAGGACTCCTAAGGCCAAAGCCAAGCCTACTCTAACACCTCCAACCAAGGAAGAGCCAGTTTGGGAAGCCACTCCAGTTCCAACTGCTACTACCAGATGCCAGTTGCCAAGATGTTGGCACTGTCCTGCGAGAAATGTCCCATGTACCAAAGCAAGTTGAAGGCTAGGCAAGCCAGATTCACTATCGCCAGCACACTGACCAAGACAGAAGAGACCTCGAACAAAGCAGCACCACCAGTACCTGCCAAACCAAGCGGACCGGGAAACGGATTGGCCAGAGAGACTGAAGAGCTTGGAGTCCCAGCCAAGTAGGTATGGCCCAGCACATAGCGGGTCTTGCAGGAATCTCCACTTATCAAAGCCCCACCAAGAAACCTAGTGGACAAATGGGGGAAGGAAGTCCATGCCATGGGAACATTTGAAATGCCAGCTGCTGCAGTGCCACTGTATCTGGGATTTGGAACACACTGCCCAACAATTGTGGGCATGTATGCCTCAGAACAACAGTGGGTGTCTGCTGAACTCAATGCCAGGCTATATTGCAGTGTGTATCACAGTACAAAGTGGTGTGACGCACTATTGAAGATGACTGGACGGCATATATAACAGATCCATATGTCCTGCCGCTCTTTTTATGTTATCATGAGTATTACTTATCTGTATCTACCTTTATAAAGTTTCAGTACCATCCAATGCATCCTTCTTTTTGCACTATTTTTTTGTCTGGCAGTGTATATCCAAGAAAATGGATTGAGCATAGTGCGAAACAGGGTTTTTCTTAGTTTATTGTTAAATTATGTTTTTCAACATCTTCCAAAAATTTTTTTAGATTTTCAGTATGTTCTTCGTTTTTAGTTCCACTAACTTAAGTATCGTCCAGGTATGTAACAATGCCAGTTAGGCTTTAGTCTGAGATAATCTTGTCAATCTCTCTTCAGAATGCAGCCACACCATTGGTTATGCCGAAAGGGAACCACTTAAATTAATGCAGCTTAAGTTTCAAATTCTGTGAATAGCTTATCTTCCTGACATACTGGAACCTTATGGTAAGCACTTTAAAGAACAATTGAGCAAAATACCTCAAAATTAGCTACGTTATTTACTACATCTTCTATTCTCTGCAATATATTATTTTCTAACTTCTCAGGCTGCAGTAAACGATCCATACTGTAACCAGTAATTTGCAGATATTTGTGTGTCTGCAGTGAATGAGTTCATCATAAACGCAGTCATCTTGAAGCTTATCCAACATTGGTGGGGGTGAATATCATATACTGTTTATATCTCTGTGGAGAGACAAGCTTGTTGTCTTACGTTTGTGTGTGGTTCTTACTCTCTAGTGCATTTGTGTTGAATAAATTGTTGTGATTAAGGTTTTATTTGACATAAATACATTAGAGAGTGACAAGAACACAAATACACACAAGACAACAAGCTTGTGTCTCCATTGAGATATTAGCAGTCTATGAAAGTGATGTTTATTTGCAGGAATTAAAAGCTATCTGCTGTCTTTGCTATAAAGCATGACTTTGTAAGCGGCACCTGCCTGCATGTGTGTAAACTTTGTGAAAGTCAGGAAGTGAAACATGTAGTTGGGTGGTTGGCAGGTGAACCAGAGCTACCACAACGACACCTTGTACCCAGAGCAGTCTGTGGAAGCCGCCAGCAACTACTGCCGCAACCCATCCCGCAACGCTGCCGGTACGTGGTGCTACACCACCGACCCTGCCGTCGTGGCAGACCTGTGCTACGTGCCAGACTGCGACAGGCCAGGTGCGGGATTACTAGCCTTGCAGCAGAGGACAATGCCCTCACAGGGTTTCTATTTAGTTAAGGTTAAATAACCATGTAACCCATCAAAGTGGGGTCCTTTATTTTTTATTTATGCCATTTTGTTAAGAAGGAAAAATTTAGATTCCCATTCAGTAGTCCAACAGCTACTCGTGCTACTCTGGCAGGCAAAAAAAAATCTTGACTGTTCACAATTATAATGCAATTAATAATGTATCAAATTAGTTTTTAAAATAATTGTTAATGGAGTTGTTACAAGTGAACAGCATAAACAGAAATTCATTTTTTTAAATCATTTGTAAAATTTTAATTAGAACTGGTATTCAGTAGCTGTAGTGTAAAAAATGTGTATTACAGTAAACTAGAAATTTTCTTTGTGTGTGTCATTCTGCCTCTCGAAGAAACCATAGACATAGGATTTTTTTTTGTATAAGGATAGAGATACCATTGACCTTCGCATATGGATTGAACACATTTTTTTCACATACAAGTCCACTGTGCACACTTTTAGAAAAAACAACTGTTTTTGGAATTTGAAAAAAATTTATTGTTAATATAATGCTTTCACTGAAAAAAAAGTTGTACTGTTATTAATTAGGCATGCTCCAAAAACTCCAAGACAGAAATGAACACCTATCAATAGTGTATGTAACATAATTACGTGTAATACAGTATTTACAGCATTGTAAGCCAACCCTTTTTTTATCAATTTGAATCTTCCAAAATCACGCCTCGGCTTAGAATTAGGACAGGCAATATTAGATACTGTTGCAAGATGCCTGAGGGGCGTATCTGAGTTTGTGAGGGATGGAGGTCTTAATAAAAATAAAATGACTAAATTTGATTTTAAGTTATTCACACAGCTATTATTTATAGCTTTAATCTATCTATCTCCACTATTACTCTTTTTATTCCTCAGTGAGCACAATATTTAATGTCTATTTTTACTCTAATTAATGTCCTTCTCAATGTCTCTGTTTGGTTATAGTCAATTAACTCATACTCATCATTAACACACTTTCAGTCTGTCTGTTGCCATAATTTGGAATGTCTTTCACGCACTTAGTTCAATAGTCCAGTCTGCCATTCATTCTCTTCACTGCACCGATGCTCGTAGTCGCAGATTTTCCTCCCGCTGGTCACTTCTCTTGTCATTTCGCTCGTGGTCTATCGCTAAAACTCCAGCCACTCATCCACTTAACAACTCCCAGCTCGGAGGCCCTTCGCACTTTTATACCCGCTGGCCTTGACTTGGAAAGTTTGACACACCCCGAGTCACGTTGAGAGAAAATAGGGCAGCACACCACCAGAAAATTCTTCAGATAAACACGGAAATTCAATCAGCTGAGGGTCAGAAGAGCAAACTGCAAAAGATTTATCNACCAGAAAATTCTTCAGATAAACACGGAAATTCAATCAGCTGAGGGTCAGAAGAGCAAACTGCAAAAGATTTATCGTGGGGCCATGCGCTGCAGCAAGCCTGTGTAAGCTGATCTTCATGTTTGCCGCCCACTCTTGGGTTACATACGTGACCTTGACACATTTATGCTCCTGCAAGGGCTGCGAAGCAGCGAGCGCGTAACAATACAGTTCCAACCGAGTATATATAAAACAAGCTGAAAATGGACAGTGTATATTTACCAGTACCATTGTAGCCCTACTGCTAATATAATAAACAGGGGTCCCAGTTCATAAAAATGTGCTGTTTTTGTGTCAAGCTTGGCTGGGTCTGACCTCTAACAAGATCACTGCAGTAGTATATGGTGTCTCATTATTTCCCTGCCACTGGCCATTCCCTTCTTATTCGTCCTTGCTCGTATCCCCTTGCCTGTCCGTTCTACCATTACCTGGCTGTCCATCATCCCTCCCCTTAACCACACCCACATCGCTATGCTCCCTTCCTCTACCCTCCAGCCATGCCAACACCACTGTGCTCCATTCCTCCCTTCTCCCTCCAGCTGCGCTCACACCCACCAAGTTCCCTTCCTTCACCCCTCCAGTGCTCCTACACCACTCCAAGCTCTCTTCCACTCCCCTACTCTCCTTTTCTTCCTCCTACCGCACGCCTTCTCTATCATCTGCATTCTCATCCTCTTGCTCCAAACACCCCCATCTCCTTTAGATGCAACTGTCATAACACGCAGCCCTGAATTTTCTTTGACCAACTCTTCCTACCTTCACGCAGCATGGCACTAGCTGTCACATATTTTCGCCTCTTTTGCCCCTTTCCTCCTTCCCTGACAAAACCAATCAACGGACTTGAAAACTCTTGCACAATTAATGACCTTACCACATGCTCTCACAGCTGATAGTGTGCCCAGAATGTTGAAAATTCTGCTTGCATGTGTCGCCTTGTCACTTATCCTTAGTGGGATTTGCTGTTGGAGGGTAAGGTCGAGGCACTTACTGGAAGGTCGGTAGTCCAAGAGACAACTGCTCTAGTGAGGCCCAGGAAGGCAAGCTTCCTAAGCAGCACTTCGAAACAGTTATCAATAGGAGAGAAAAGGAGCGAGCTTTCGGCTCGTGGTTAACCCTAGAAGAGTCTTACTAGGACAGGTGACAAACCGGAAAGAGAAAGGACAAGGTGTAGGAATCACAGAGTGCTGGAGCGACAACTCGACCAAACACACATAAACCAGCCTGTACCCTGACTGTGGCCTGGAGGGCTGGTCCTAAATTGCCAACTGGTATAGTTACATATGTCTTGGAAGACGCAGCAGCACGGGGGGCGAGGATAAATAATCCGAAGACTGCGGTACTCGCACGCGTGATAGCTGAGAGTAAGTTACAAGGTATCTGGAAGCACAGGGACTTCGGTATGCTGACGGGCAGCGCGGTAGTTTCGTGCAGAGCATAGCTCTCGACTGGACAGCGTAAGACTGATGCGACTTGATAAAGTTGGTAGTTTTTGGGGCATTGTGACGTTCTGCGAAGGTGAGATGTGAGCCTGGTGGCTCTTGGGCAGAGTAACACCGGACAAGTGGACTGGCGCGAGACAGGCCTAGAACTGAGGACTGTGTGTCCTATTTATACTCGGCTCACAGGGCCAGCGTGGGGGTTGCGGGTGTGGAGAGAGAGATGCAAAGGTGAGAAGAGAGTAACTGAGAGAAGCGGAGACTTCCCCTCTGACGCCAGGCGCTGGAGAGGTAAGCGGCGACGTGATGCGAAGCAGGTTGCAGCGCAGCATGCGGCAACGGCCAAGCAAACTACCCTGGCTTGGAAGGCGCCCTGTGGCGTGTACGGCATAATGGCTCTTCTTAGGAAGGGGCAGCAGGTGTGGCAAGGCTATTTGAGAGAATGACGTAGCTCGTGGCACCTCACATTTAGTATCTTTTTTTTTTCCCGAGGGTTTAAAATTTAGGGGTCGGCCTACATTCTGTGTCGGCTTACAATAAATTATGTATGGTAATTAAGTTGGAAAAACTGCTTCTCAGGGATACAGCTGTCTGAACTTGCATATCTATATGATTCTGAAGTCCAGCATGCTGCCAATTTGTAATTAATGCTCAGGAAGTTTCATCTTCTTTGGCTCTTCTGAATGCAAGTTTATCTTTGTGGCTTTGCAAGTACCCCTTTACATTTGCGTAACATTGAGTGATTTACTTGTGTGCACATAGAAAAATGTTTTCTGTGTCTGTTACACATCTTTAGTAGCATAAGGAAGGCATGTTCTTGAATTGCAGAGGAGTGCATGACTATGACGCGGGGGGCTGGGATTGGCCGGCTGGTGTACATCCTGCCAGAGTGGCGGAGAACTGGCATCTCATTCTGGCTGAAAGAGTGGGACCCGGACCAGCCGGATGGCCTGGACATCTTTCTGCGGCGGCTGCAAGGAGACTTCCACTATCGCCTGGTCATAGGAGCCGAGGACAACGAGAAGGTCTACTTCATCTACAATGATGGCAAGGGTGTGTGTCGCAGCACTGAAGCATTCTGCGGTCTTTGCAGTAGGAACATTAATAACCCACATTTTCAGAAACTCGGTGATGTACACTAGACTTTCAGAAATTACTTGAAGTGGTTGAAACTGGTTAAAATGAATTGATTCGAGTTGAGTTCAGAGATTTAGGCAGCTCTTAACGATGAGGTCTTGAGAGCCAATGAGGGTGAAATTAGGTGAGAATGGAGCAGCGCCGGAATGCAAGGGCAAGGAAAACAAGAGATCCCAGAGAAACCCGTCGACCAGCGAAATCGTCCAGTTCGATTCCCACTTGCAAATATCCGGAAGTGACTCAGCTGGGTATTGAACCTGGTTCACCTTGGAGGGTGGCAAGCAGTCTAACTGCTCAGTCACTGAGGCCCCAGTTAAAATGAAGTATCACTAGTTTGGGAAAACACTGGAATACATTAAGAGAGTGTGGAACATAAATCAACTGTAAACATGTCAACTGAATTCCACAGGTTTCTGAAGCCAGCGTACGAAACCCAAGAAAGGGCAATCCCTTAGTAATAGTTATTTTTGAATATCTATTTTGCCACACTTGTTCATTTATTTACACATAACATGTTCAAATTTATGGTATCAGAATCAGAGAAATACCTTGATGGCAAAATATTTGCTCACGTGGCAGGGGTGCCAACTTATAAAAACATATTGGGGGTGCTCAAAAAAATGGATGGAAGAAGGTGGGCTAAAAACCGTGACATTTTTCCAGCGCCATATTTAAAAAGTCATGTTACTGAAGGCCAAAATTAAAGTGGATGGCAGCACCTGCCTGCTACTACGCTAGAAAGCACTGCTCACGGTGCATTCCCATATCCAAAACAAACCCAAGGACATAGATTTAAGGATGTAAAGGATTTAAATATTGGGGTTCTGAGCACCCCCATAAATATTTTTGGGGGTGCTCAATACGCAAAGCATTCCCATATGTCATGGTTAGTAAAAATTTTACATAAAATTGCCCTTTCTTTGTTTTTCTCCACTGGTTTTTATAAAAAACTGTAAACTAAAATCATCCACTGTATCAAACTTTATGTCCCATGCACTTTTAATACATTGTACACCAGAACTTTAAATCAGTTTTGAATACTGCCATTTAAAATACTTAAAAACAGTTTTATTAGTAAACTAGCAAACCCGGCGAACTCCGTTTCGCCACCAGATGGCTTCGTTTTATGCAACATTTTGTTTNGTGCTGAGCACCCCCATAAATATTTTTGGGGGTGCTCAATACGCAAAGCATTCCCATATGTCATGGTTAGTAAAAAATTTACATAAAATTGCCCTTTCTTTGTTTTTCTCCACTGGTTTTTATAAAAAAACTGTAAACTAAAATCATCCACTGTATCAAACTTTATGTCCCATGCACTTTTAATACATTGTACACCAGAACTTTAAATCAGTTTTGAATACTGCCATTTAAAATACTTAAAAACAGTTTTATTAGTAAATGTGTAAGTATTACAGACAAGTGTAAAATATAATGACGAATTCATAAGATATAGTAAAATCTAAATGAGAAATAATGTATAGAAGTCATGTTGGGAGAGTCCATTGCTACTCCACAAAGGGGTAGGTTTGTTCAGTTCAGTAGTGACAGTGGCCGAGAGCAGTTGCGCGAGAGCTGCTCCACATGTGCATGTTACCTGGCGAAAAAATGTAAGTGACCCAGTGCATTATTTAACAGTTCAGTAGTAGAGAGCGATGTTATCAGTTTGGCCTGTATAGTGCCAGCAGTATGACATGGTTTCCCACCCTCCAGCGGCGAGCGTTCAGGAGAGCTCTCCCCTACACTCCCTCCTTCAAAGCTGTGCAAAGATTATTTTCTCATTTGAACTTTACCATATAAAATGAAGTTTCACTTACACGTAAAATTAAAATTACGAACATTTGCTTTTTGATATTGTCATTGCATGGTAACTAAATAAAGACTATTTTACCATTGCTGATGACCAGTCTGTAGAGATACTCTTGATAGTTATCAACCACTGTGCAGTGAAACGTGGTCAAGAAGTTTCTTAATGGGCTGAAAAATGTATTCTTATTAACCTCAAAAATTTCTTAACAGGNTCTTAATGGGCTGAAAAATGTATTCTTATTAACCTCAAAAATTTCTTAACAGGAACAATTTACTTTGGTATTTATAGACCAGGTTCAAAATCAGGTAAACGTATTAGGCAGGAAAACTTTTTAACAGGGAACTTCTTGAAAGGGTTTTACTGTGTGTTNGTTCAAAATCAGGTAAACGTATTAGGCAGGAAAACTTTTTAACAGGGAACTTCTTGAAAGGGTTTTACTGTGTGTTCGTAGAGAAGCACCTGCTGAAGGAGAGAACTCTGCCCCACCTGATACCCACGGGCAAGTGGGGAGGCTTCTGGCTANCGTAGAGAAGCACCTGCTGAAGGAGAGAACTCTGCCCCACCTGATACCCACGGGCAAGTGGGGAGGCTTCTGGCTAAAGATCCTGAAAGTGAGGGTTGAGCTGGGCTACCAGGGGGTGGACAACCCCTTGTTCTTCTGGGAGGCCACCAGCTCTGAACATGCCTACAATCCCACCTTCATCTCGTTTACCTCCCTCGTCGGCTACATGATCGCCATCAGCTTCAACTGCAGTGGTGAGTTGGTCGTTATACTCTTGTAATTGCTGCTGTCAGGGTATGGAAACATGCTGGTCTGCTTTGTTGCAATCTCTCTTGTAGTGTACTGAAACTAAGCAAAAGTAACTAATGGTTCTTCCTGTATCACTAACCCAACTGTAATCTTTCAGTCATCTTGCGGTCAGAGTAAGTGATTCTGTGCACTGTCTCAGATCTTTACTGCATGTTGCATAAAGCCTGCTGTGTTCATTTTTCTTGTCTTCGTTGCATCATCCAGTTGTCATGTACACATCTGTTTTTGCCACTGTGTTTACGGTATGTTGTTTTTGTTATGTTGTCCAGCGTTATTTGAACATATTTGTATACTCTGTTATCTCTGTTTGTTTGATAAGATGTTCTGATAGTTTTTGTATAATTTCCTTTGTGATAGGTTTTCTGTTATACATGCTTTATTCAGACCACTACACAAATACACACAACATACTCGTTAGCCATGCTGGCTCCAACCATAGACAACANACATGCTTTATTCAGACCACTACACAAATACACACAACATACTCGTTAGCCATGCTGGCTCCAACCATAGACAACATCATGCCTGGCCACCATTGTAAACCTCACTTCTTACACAGCAATAGGGGTCACTGTGGTGTAGTACTTAGACCGCTCGCCTCCCATCACTGCTAAATGGTTTCGATTCCTGGTGGGGTCACCTAGATTTTCTCATGAGAAACATGGNACCATGCCTGGCCACCATTGTAAACCTCACTTCTTACACAGCAATAGGGGTCACTGTGGTGTAGTACTTAGACCGCTCGCCTCCCATCACTGCTAAATGGTTTCGATTCCTGGTGGGGTCACCTAGATTTTCTAATGGGAAACATGGAAAATTTTTCAATTGGCCGACAAGGTTTCTTGGAACACTCTTTTTTCCCCCTACCCTTGCATTCTGCTGCTGCCCCATCTTCATCTCATTTCACTCTTACTGGCAGTCAAGAGCTCGCAATTAAGCATGTAATGATGCAATGCATTAATTATCGGAATACGCAGTTCATTTTCTTTCGTTTAACTGGCTTCGTAATATTTTATCTGTATTTGAAATTAATTCATGATAAATAAGGTAATATTGTAAAGAACATTTAACTGTATTAGCAGTAATATGAGTTGCTAATGAATCTCAGGAAACTGTTTTAAAGTAAACAGTGGTGCTGAGAAAATAAGCTAAGAGAAGAATGGCTTTACAATGTTTTGTTTTTAAATTGTTCATGTAACTAAATGGGATTTATTTAAGCAGAGTACCGAACAGGAAGAGCAAGGAATATTAACAAGTCTTATGTTTTCCATTTGAAAAAATGTTATTTGTTAAAAGTAACTTGAAATTACACTGTGTTAATGTAAATAAACATATAACTGCTGTTATTTAGAAAATAAGAGTTGACAGATGAAAGTTGAAAAATGAATAAAGTTAATTAAGGATGCAGTTCATGTTATCTAAAATTACAAAGGTTGAGGTGGTTGAGGTGTTGTATTAAGTTGAGCCTTAAGTAAACATAAGTAAGGGTAAGAGGTTGCTCCAGTTTATGGTGTCCTGGGATCAATAGCACAAGGAGGAAGTTTTGACTGGGACACGTCTGAGGCCCTTTTTTTGTCAGCACTGGCCTAATGTAAGGCAGTCGCAGTGGCTTTTATATAGTTTTGGGCAGACTTGGGTCCCCTTTTGGAAGTGTGTGTGCTGATGCCAGTGAGGAACCAGAGGAACGAGCAGCCCACAAGGAATCATAAATGGCATAGGTTGGAAATACACCCTCAACCACAAATGATAACAACATCTTACTAATTGAAAAAAGTGAAATGTATGATTTTCTTGCAGCATCCCCGTAAATATCTTGTCGCTCTTCTTTAACAAGTAAAGTGAATATTTTTTCAAGGAACAGAGGCACAGTGGTTTACAGAGTAGCTGCATACAAGATAGGTTTCACTTTGGGAAAGATTTCTTCAAAACTATTCCAAACCGAGGGGGGTAATGTAACGACGCAATGTATTAATTATCGGAATACGCGGTTAATTTTCTTTTGTTTAACGGGGCTTTGTAATATTTTAGTTCGTTTATCGGGCATCCAGTTGCCGTTTCATGAAATCTTAGTTTTTGTTTCGCGTNGGGGCTTTGTAATATTTTAGTTCGTTTATCGGGCATCCAGTTGCCGTTTCATGAAATCTTAGTTTTTGTTTCGCGTTAGCATTAGAAGATAGAAGCTCTCCGAACTGCAAGTCGGCAGTTTTTATTCTAGAAGGTTTGATTATTTTTTAACGACGATGCAGTTTGGATGGCTACAGCTGGCTGCTGTCCCCTTATTTGTGGAAAAGGGGGGGGGGATAGGCACGCAGCATAAATACTCTGTGGTCTGTCGCCTGGAGAGAAATGTAACAACAAGCAGCCAAGGAAGACACGTCGGGCGTGGCATATAATCTCCACACCGGCAAACTTGAACCAGCTTGTTTATTTCTCCGCCGGTGTGGGAGGTCGATAGAGTGCAAGGAGGGACTGACATCCCTCCTGCCTTCGTATTTTCTTCTTGCGAGGCAAGTTTTCAAGACGTAAATGAATAATTAAATTAATGTGGCACTGCTCTCTGTTGGTTTGCCTGTAAACCTGTTCGTACTCTGCATCCCTCAAGATTGTATGTTAACTGTTTCAACTGATTGATAAATAAAAGTATAGAACAAATAAACCGTAACTTTACATTATTTTCGTTGGCACCTTTTTAAAGAGAGTCGTGCTTCTTCCCAACTGAGCTATCCGAGTTGTAATTTCCATTTGTCATACTTTGACGTGGAATATTACAAATATGGCGGCCTTAACGCGAGACTGCAACATTACAAGCATCAGCCAAATCTCATACCTCAACTCCTTTGTGATAACTGACTTAATTCCTTCCAAGTGTAGGAAACACCTACCTTTTTTATATGTCTTGTTCCAGTTTTTCTGAACATACAAACTCTGCGGCGGGGCATGTCCAAATTAATAGTTGATTCAGCCAACACTCCGTCTACTTGTTTAACATATTACAGTTTAATTTTTTAAATTTTTGTTTCATCATTCATTATTTCTTGCTTATGGTACAAAAATTGCCCTCGGCAGGACGGTCTGATGCTAAGTTGGCATGATTTTAATTAATAGCCTTATGAGATCTACGGCTCATAAGAAACATCTAGGCATGGCCATTTCCAACGCTAGGACACAAAGCAGTAGTTGCGGTATGCTCCATAGCAGTTCAAAGAAACGGAGAAATGTGAAAATGGTCACAAATACTACTAGAATCACGAAGTAGACTCGTGTTTGTTTTGTACTAAAATACAGTTGCCAGCTAAACGGAGAAAGTAACAAGCGAATGGTAGCAAGACAGAAACTGAGACCACAGAATCTAGTCACCCTCTCGCTCTGTTTATTTTTAGATGGTGCAGGGACCCCCTCATAGCCATCTCCGCTTATCCCCTCTCTTGCCCAAGCACAAAGGACTGATTACCTCCCACGGAACTGCCGCTTCCTTTCTTCCCTCCAACCAGTGTCTTGACAAAGCTTGAAAGTGACAACTTTTTCCCTTTCTCTCTCTCTCTCTCTCTCTCTCTCTCTCTATCTCTCTCTGTGTGCGTGAGAGCCATGGAGAGAGAGAGAGAGAGAGAGGAATGTTGCCATCTCCATTGAAGAGAGCAGTAGCCGAGCCTGGGGTTGGGGAAAGAGGCATTACAGGAACATGATGTGAAGTGCCAGGCTTGCCTTCCATACGAATAAATGTTTGGCAACAGCACATATAAAATAAAATAGAAACATTGGCAATACCTACCTGTAAATATGCACTGCCACTCCATCATCTCGCAGCCGCATGTTGAAACTCCCGTATGCGTAAGATATGCTGTGAAATATTTTTCCCTATAATTTGGAAGTAGAAATATAGGGTGCATAAGATACACAGGGCCATAAGATATGCAAGTTCATGTGGTGTAATAATGTTTGATTTAATGTAATGCTATAATTAAAATGGTGTGCATTTACACATCTGTGTCAATTTAAATGCTGTATATCAAAATGTCCTCATTCCTTTGAAGCTTGCAAACTGTGGATTTAAACGAAACATTTAGTATTTATACCCATTTTCAAGATTCTCCTCCTCTCCCTGCCAGCTCCCATAGAAAAAATGAATGGCTATATGCCAGTGCAGTCTCGTCATGTGCATTTAACCCACAAGCTCAGCTTTCAAGATTGCTACTAGGTGATCACTTGTATCCCTCGAGGAAAACAGACTGCAACATCACAGCTATATAAGCAGAAGTAAAATCCCATGCCTTCTACAATTAAAGAAGGCCACAGTTCTAAATAGTATTTGTTAGTACAAACACTGTATTTAAACCTTGAATTACTATTTTGAAAAATAATTTGAATGACAATAATTTATTATCTTTAGGATCCTTGTGCCCAACTTGACAACTGCTAAGATTTGCTGTAAACGCTGTCATTATAATTTCTTAAGGTTTTGTGAAGCAGTCACATACTAGGTAATTACTCTTTTACTGAGCTCTGGTTGTTTTACTGCTTTTAGTGTCTTTGTGTCATTCTGTTTTCTTTCAATGTATAACAACTCTTTTTGAGCAATTTTGTTGTTACTATAATTTCTTTAAAGGTAATTTCAGTAATGACATACTAATTACCACAAATATTTTATGAAATCACATTAATGAAGTTGATGTTGAAACCTGTCTAAATAAACACAAACACTTCCAGCAATCATCATAATCCATCCTTCAATCACCTAGACAATTAGCTTACGAGGTCTTCACTTCTGGGATTTGCATAGTGAGCACCACTCAGTTTTGTCCCATTTCTTCCAAGTTGTTACTGCCTCTGATGGGAAACATGCAGATTTCCACTATCACCTGAAATATTTGTAAAAATTAGTTTGCATTAGCACTTTCTTATTTGATTCCAAAATGGTAAACTGCAAGAATGGACGGTTTTATTTTTATGGTAATTGAAATACTTACTTACAAGACAGTTGTCTTATCCTGCTGTGGAGAAATAGTGAAAACTCAATTAATCAAATACCTACAGTCTTGTTAAGTCCAGCTGATTTGGTAGATAAACCTGGGAAAGTGAACCATGACGACTCATGACATCTACTGGTGTTATGGCCCTACAAAGGCTGACTGCTGGCTATCTTACCACTTGCAGAGTGTCACGTGGAAAAGACTTCAACAGAGCGCCACACCAAGATATATCCCATTGGCCTGTGGTCGCAGCAGTTATGGACGCCGCGCTACGACCGCCTGACGCTCTACATGCGCGGCACGGGGATGGCTTTGGTGGCACTGCTCACACACATAGGCAAGTACAGTCAGTCATGCAAAATGCATTTTGTTTTATTTTGTGAGTTCTCGTCTCTGATTTAGCACCACTTAAATTGCCCACACACATTAATGTATAATAGTTTACGCTGACAAAAAAATGAATAATATATGTATGCTGGGCTGCAAAACTTAAGGAAAAAATTATTGTACATATCAGTTGAATGTTGAGGAGGAGCTACTCAGGAACCATAAATAAAGATGATGTTTTTTAATTTTTCTAAATAAATAGTTGTCAAGTAGCCAGTCTGTGCTTGGTCATGCATGCAAGAATGATAAACAAAGGTGCTAGTTTCAGCCCTTACAGTACACACCACTCAAGGGAGTTCTCTTTGTGGTCAAAGGCGTTTTAGCAGGGGTCAATGAGCCTGGCCACTGGCATTATTCTTCCCGAGGACCCTAATCCCAGTCCACAATTCACTACAACCGTGGCAGTAGGGTAACACCTGATACTGGGTAGGAGTCTTTAAGTGCTAATCTAGCTGGTGCTGGGGACAGTGAGAAAATAGGCATGTGGCCCTACCCCAAATTGATACTTGGAGTCTACTGAAACTGCTGGTGCTATCCATTGATGGAGGCAGCACTACCCGTATCGGGTACATGAGGTATGGCACCCGATGCAAGGCCGGCAAGTTAACATCCAGGAGATGCAGCATTTCCACATCACTGTTGTGGAGTGGAACACCTTGCTTATCCTCGCATGCCTGTGATTGTAGTAGCAAGGCAATCATCACTGGAGTAGCTGTAATGTGACTTGTCGGGACTCTCTCACAGGTGCTAGATCTACCTGAGGAACTGCCGGTGTTGCACCTGCAACAGTGAAGTTTGTGATTAGACGGCTACTGAAAGTGGTGCCAGTTGTTTCCTTGTGACTTTCTAATTGCCCTACTTGATCTCATATTCAANTTGCCCTACCTGATCTCATATTCATGAGGTCTCCTCAGTAGGTGGTCAGATGGAAGAAACAGCTGCAAGTGCCAAAGCTAAGGAATCTCCTTTATCTCAGGCTGTGCATGCCTTTGGCGCATGACGCATAAGGGCTAGAGTATTTTTTCGACTGCGCATCATCACGTACAGTGTCACGTTGTACTGAAGAGAGGCCGGTGCCAAGAGAGACGTGAACAGAATACAGTCAGCCTACAAACCCGGCAGGAATCCTAAGAGATGTAAGAAACTAAGGACGACTGAGATGAGCACTCAACATAATTAACCGCACCGCACATTCATAATAATAATTACCTAAGAGAGGGATATATGAGAGACAGCAACGTAATAGTGTTGCCTCTAAGTGAGTGCCAGATACCAGCCCGCTGTACAAGGAAAATTACCCCCAGCCTTTCACAATCACTGGATATGTGCGCAGGTAGACCGAGCTGGCGAGAAGAGAGGGGATGATCGAAATCTCCTCAGCAGATGACACCCCGTCCAGGTGTATATATGGCAGTGCAACCCCGAAGAACAACAGTTAATTCCGGCAGCTCGCCTCAGCACACCTTGTGCTGAAGCACTCTGCCTATCCTTATCTTGAGGAGTCACCACTTGCAAAGTCATCAGCCACCTTCCAGCGACCAGCGACCAGCAACCCGCGTAGGGCCCTAGCGGTTCTACTCACCGACTCCAGCACAAAGAGTTTACCAGCCCCTCGACCATTGACATCAACTTACTATGAACATAATCTAACACAGCTAAGTGGTACCTGAGTCCCTTCAGAACCTACAGTGTGCCTTCAGTTTGACACTCTAGTATTCTTTTATTGAACAGTCCAGTCATTTGCTCTCTTAATCAGACAGGCTCCTTCACCTGTCTTTAACGTAACTTCTGTAGGTTGTCAAGCGATTGACAAGTTTAGGAGATAGTATGAGCCACCAGGTTTATTCTCATGGGAATAAATGTGTTAAGATCTAACCTATGTGAATGGTTTCTAGGGTGAACTCTTGTGACCTTCTCCCAAACCCTGGTAAGCGTCACCCTTCAAGAGATCAGTAGGTGAGCGCGGTATTTACAATCTTTGCAGAACATAGAGTAAGACCACGGGCTGTCCGATATCTGAGAACAGCCCGCACGTCGAACAGACACACACATTCATAGGCCACTCATACTATGGACGAGGTATGTCAAGGTACCGGAGGCATAGTATGGTAGAGCCTCCTACTAGAAACACTACACTATGAAGTGGTTAGGCCACCTAATTCAGTTAACCCACTCCATGTACCACATATAAATCCACCGGATGGAGTGACAGGCTTAACGAAGCGTGACCTAACCATCTCTGGGCGCTGATTAGCTATGGAACTGTCACCTGCCCCCTCCTTGAGGACATGAAATGTAGAACCTACCTGCCCATGCAGTTTACCAATGGAAGGAGTATACAGTAGGGCGACCGCAAGGCTGCGGCTGACCTCCCAGCTGGTCAGTCTCTTGGCAACCGTTGTGAACCTGCCTTAACATTCTCTACACACCCAAGAGCGAGCACAAGCCGCTAGACAGCGGACAAGGCCTCACCTCAAAGTCCACCCCACCGGACTCTTCAGTCCACTCATCAAGATCCCAGGAGAAGGACACCCCACAGTGACCCGCATAAGACTGGGTCTGCCCGTGACCTGAGGATCACCACGACAAGCTNCCCAGGAGAAGGACACCCCACAGTGACCCGCATAAGACTGGGTCTGCCCGTGACCTGAGGATCACCACGACAAGCTCCGCGAACAACTACCACCTCATCTCCAGCTGCCAGGACCAGCACATCTCCAACCCAGCCGCTCAAGCCCAGCAAACACCGAGGGACCGCAACTGGTGGCCCTTACAGACTGCTGCCCCCACACGAACAGCAGCCTTGAACCAGACAACAGCGTTAACCCCCGGGTAAGACCCAACAAAGGTAAGCATTTGACTGCACTCACCCAGCCATCAAGAGGCTTCACCTTTCTCAGCCAGACTTTGTTCCATGGTAGATGGCTTCTCCATCCAACCCTACCCAAGGGGCCAATTAAAGCCAAGCGCCAGTTGCTCCAAACTCTGCTACACTAAGTGTAGAGCTTCACTCAACATTGGGTGTCCCCTTGTCCTGACACCCACTGAAACCTTGCTCCCGGACGACCATGCAATGCCACCGCATAGCCATCGTGCATCACCTTATTGCAAGCAGTGGGGGTTAATGTTGGCCAGGATTTTAGGAGAGGCAGCTAGAGGCACACTGACCATGTTTCACCAACTGACAAGAGAACAGAAGGCTGGAGAAATGAGACAAGTATTCCAAGATGACCATAAAGCATCTTCCCCAAAAGGNTACTGACAAGAGAACAGAAGGCTGGAGAAATGAGACAAGTATTCCAAGATGACCATAAAGCATCTTCCCCAAAAGGAGTCAGCATGTTCACTCAGTAATTTAGTCAGGCTGTAATGGCCTCATTACAAAACTTCCTATGCAGTAGCATAATGTGTCTACTTTACTTACATTCTGCAAGTGTCAAGGCAAGAGAAGAAATAAACTCTGAAACTGAGTAGCTGGAGCCAAGAAAATAACAATTTNACATTCTGCAAGTGTCAAGGCAAGAGAAGAAATAAACTCTGAAACTGAGTAGCTGGAGCCAAGAAAATAACAATTTGCTGGGCTTGGATCCATTGTAACAACACGTTTAATAGTGTTCTAAAAAATCTGGTGTTTCTAAGCAGTCTGTATTCTCTTGTCAGCCTACAATTCATTACGTTGCCAGTGTGGAGTTGTGGAAGTAATTTTTTCGAATGCANGGGCTTGGATCCATTGAAACAACACGTTTAATAGTTCTAAAAAATCTGGTGTTTCTAAGTAGTCTGTATTCTCTTGTCAGCCTACAATTCATTACGTTGCCAGTGTGGAGTTGTGGAAGTAATTTTTTCGAATGCAGCAGTGTGAGATTCTTGGTGCCATAACCAGGACAATGGAATCTCTTGTTCATCACCTGTAAATACAATGTAAACAGTGTAAAAAATTATGTTCACTTGTTATTTACCAGCTCAAATAGGTGCAGTAAATACATTTTTTTTTCATGATAAGATGGTCATAAATAGAGTTTTAAAAAATCTCCATTGTTTTAAAATAGCTTATAAAATTGTACTACAGTGGAACCGTGTAATAACGATAGTCGAAAATGGCAAAATAAATTATTGCTATAGCGAGTTACCGTTATAACAAAATTTACCGTGCCCATAATTTTTTTGTTATTGTATTTTCCCTTGTAGATCCTGTGTTTAACGAATTCAGTAAACTACGCTTATGAAGCGACAATAAAAAAAAATCAAGACATCTGACAGCAGCATTATGTAATAACCGGCAGGCGCGACCTTGCTTCCGCCTCCATTCTTCTTCCCCTCCTCCAAGTTTGTGGAAGAGGCGTGAGGGAGTTAGTTACCTACCATTCAGCATGCTACTTCACTCATTATCTACCATCTGCTGATAACAATCATTACCATCTCATTTACTACAGGCAACGTCTTTACCCAGACCTTATGCGAATAAATTCACGGGATTATTCAGGCTTAGAACCAGTTTTCAACAATAAAAGACTGGCCGGGGGTTTTAATAAATTCTCGTCCAGTCTATAACTAAACCTACTTTCTTCAAAATACCGAAGTAAAAGGGACAAAACTAGGTAGCAGCCTCACTGCTTCCTCCTTCCACAACCTCTGTGCAGGCAGAGTCATAGGGAGGTTAAATGTTAACGGGAATCAGGGCTTGCTGGGGAGACCCGGCTTGCCCTAACATCAAAGCGAGCCAGGCTCAGGAAGACAATTTTATGAGTGAGGCGGGGGGAGGGGGTTGGCCTCTCTTTTCCGCCGCGTTTCAAATGAAAGACAACTGGGGGGACAAGAGTCCTCCCCAGGGCTTGTACTACCCCCGCGCTGAGGAGCTTGCTCCGGTGATGCAAAGTGGCGGTCATGCTCACAAAGCAAACAGCAGATCAGTAATACGCTTCCTCCAGTCCCATGTATAGAGACAGTAAATTTTCATAACAGGAAAGGCTGGCACCATTAACAGATGTTACTTTCTCGTTCTGTTCCAACCTGCGGACAACACACGTATTTGTTCAAACGTAAACAAATGTAGCTTTATGGTAGGTTAGAAAATTTTTTCGACAATCAGGAATAATATTTTGAAGGAAATGAAAAATGTCAACATTGAAAACAGACATTTACAACAAATGAAAAACTTATGATTTTAACTTGTTTTACTATAGAAAAGTGTGAATCACTGGCATATGTTTACAGTTTGTTTACTTACTTATGCACAAAATTTACGTTACCTTTATTTTTCCACAACTTTCATCGTGTAGAATTCACTGTCTTGTACACTTGTAATAACATCTCTGTAAAGTTATGTGGCATATACCATGAGAAAAACACATGTTCTTAAAAAGATGAGAGGTAAACTGTGAACCGTTATCAGAAACAATGGATGGAGTAGTACCAAAATTTTCAAATATACGTACTTGAAGAGCACGAATAGTGGAGATAGCATCAGCTTTTCGAAGTAGAATTAATTATACAAATTTAGTGAAAGCATCAACACACACTAACAAAATATTAATTCCTAATTTACTCCTGGAAAAGAGACCAACCAAATCAATGAACAATTTTTCCATGGGTTTTTCAGCTTCATCTGAAAACAGAAAACTTAAATGTGTTTTCTTAGCTGGCTTGCTCAAAGCACACATTTTGCGTGTGTGCGTGTGCACGTGCATGTGTGTGTGTGTCTCTCTCTCTCTCTCTCCATTCATTGTATAAACTTTGTATACTGTCATTTGACTTATTTGACTTGTCCAATATCTTTATACAGCTATGTATTGAAAAAGATGTTATGGACGTAATGACACAAACAACTAATTTGTACTGCATACATCAGTTTTACTGCATTATTATTTTATATGTTTTACTGGCTGGAATTTAGTATTTTTTGCAACTTGTTGAGCCGTGGCAAATGTTAAAATCACGGAGGCCCTAAGTAAAATTCATTTATTGTATTTCAAACCTGCAGGGAAACGTTACAAAGTTGTGATATACACATACATACGTGACCTTTAAAAAATTACTATAGTCGGTAACGACTGTTCACGGTTAAAACAATCTAGTTCCCGCTGTCACATATTAATTTATAAAGGCTACTCCATGAGTCGTACACGCACATTACTTTAGCAATTGACTCGACACTCGCTGAACTACTATAAGCCTCCACGAAATCATCAAAGCATTATAAACACTATTTTGTAACTCATGCAAANCACGCACATTACTTTAGCAATTGACACGACACTCGCTGAACTACTATAAGCCTCCACGAAATCATCAAAGCATTATAAACACTATTTTGTAACTCATGCAAACAGTTTAAAACACAAGGAAATTTTGAGTTTCGCACCCGACAAAAGATATTCCTAACAGTCAGCGTCAACAATCAACAAGCCATGTCATCAGTCATGACAACGTAAGTTGTAACTCATCATGCCATTGAGGATATGGATTTACCATTGTAGAAGGCGGGCTCACAAATTTAATTTGCACACACGATATACTTTTTCTTTTGCAATGTAAGGTCTTCAAATAAAAAGGAGAGAAATGCAAAATAACTTTTGAACGTGTATAGTGAGTTTTGTTGAATAAATTCTGAGAGTTGTAATCGTTACCAATAAAAAACTATGTTGTCAAATAATCGCCATTATATTATTCTGTTGACATTTAATTCTTAAGTATACTTAGCGCAGTTATTTAAATGAATAGACTTCATTGAACATAATACGTGTGAAAATATGAAAGTTCTAGTTAATTTTAAAATCTTAAACAATTTTTTACCAGCCGAGATTTGAACTTGAAACACATGTAGTAATTGGATACTTTACCAGTTGCGCTAATACGATGCACACCTGGCGAAGCTGAGTACATGTTATATATAGTCTTCCAATTATTAGGTGTTTTGCGTTGTTCCTATTGATGGAAGCCTTTAAAACATGTCGTACATATTACACAGTATTCTTGCTGACTTTTAACTTTAATTTGTAAAACAACTAAATTGTGATGGTTTCCTAATTTTTAGATAAATAATTACATCGCAACGTTTAACGGTCTGGACACATCATATTGTTCGTAGATGTTCGTCATGCTACCGGCTCCGGCAGAATGATATGTGTTCTGCGCGTGCATAGGTTTCATTTGCGCCAAGGATAAATTACCAAAATATGAACCCTAAGATTAAGGCTTCGGCCGTGGATTAACTAAGGCCTTAGCTGGCATTATAACGTTCTGGAATACTGTTAAGGCCTGGGCATGGCTTGAGCTGTACCAAAACCCTTATAAAAACGTTCTGGAATACCGGCCTGTGTGTGGTAATATTCCATGAAACAGCAGTTCATTCCTGGCCACAGCTGACCAATTGCAAGAACACTATAAACTAAACAATTGAAAAGTGAGATAAGAATGATCACAAGACACGTGTTCACGGCCCTTACATGTACTGCTGTTCATGGTGAGAGGTGAAATGGAAAAATGCCAGTTGCATATGGCAGTGGGATCCCAGTAAGTATTGATGATTCTGCTCCTTGTGCCATGTAGCCAATTTTTAATGTTAATATTGGCACGTGAGACAAGAATTGATGCTCTCAGCTGCCCCACAATATGATGAGGTTCCATCAAACTTGAGTTTCGTGCTTCTCCCACTGTGATCCCTCACTCCTTTTGCGATCCAGTGCTGGGTTGCTTAGCAAGGCCTGACATGCACTGTTAAAACAGCACTGCAGCACACTTGCCATCTCATTCCCACCTACTTAGTAGGGATAAGTTTTGTTACGTCTGCTGGAGTCGCATCATATGTTTTACTTCATAGTAATAAATGTTAGCTTTTCTTTATCAACCACCCATTCTAATCTACTTCATTTCATGAGGGTAAAAACTTTATATTCCACTTTTAAACTCATTCCTTGTGGACTGGCAACTTATCACACTACTAAAATGAACAAACTACAGTAGTAAATACATATTACCTTCTGGTCTGCTAAAATTATTTCCTGAGAAACTGATTTATCAAACTCAAAGTAACTTCAAGTACAATTTTGAAACTCCAGTTAGAAGAATAAATTTTACAATTAGGTATTTTTAATTGTAACCAAAATAAATATTCGTTTATAGGGTATTGTCCTTTACATATACGTTCTCTCTGAAAACAAGGCTCCCTGCTGCTTAGCAATCCAGTACGGAACATTGGTGAGACGTGCTGCTGCAGAGGTTATCAAGTGTGATATGGAGAAGCCACTAGTGTGCAATGTGCGAGGGAGGTAACGTCCACTGCCAACTTGGTGAATCTCCACTGTCTCAATGATGAGAAATGGTGGTGGGATGGGAGCTGCTGCATATGGCCATGGCATTCCTTCCCTATCCTCGACAAGGTTTATATGTGTGGCAAGCATGTTTCTCTCATGGCATTTTGCTAAGCGTGTAGAGCAATCAGTTCACACCCTGACTGAAGCACCCAGTTGCTTTGCAGTAAGGGCTATGTTAATCACAGGAAATTGAATGAGTGAATCAGGAACCCATCATGGGTTTAGGAGTGAAATTACAGTCTGATGTAGGGTAGATACTTGTGGTTGCTTGCCTAGGTGGTAATGCATGAGCATTCCTGCAGTAAATTGTTCCTGAGAGAGGAAGAAAGAGAATGCCATCTTCCAACCCCACACGAAGCAGCTGGTCACTCTAAGCCAGTAAGCTTACAAAACCAGTACATTTCATAAAACTTGACCGATTGTTAGAACTTTTTAAACTTGGACTTAAGTAGAACTTCCATTAATTCTTATAACCTGTTAAACCACCTCTTAAAAGGTTCATCCCATTGTCATCCCTGTTTTCAACAGGATGTTAAAATAATTTTTAAGTTAGCAACATTGTATAATATTTGTGTGCGCATGAAAATTAATTATTTTTATAATCTTTAGTTTAAGGGAAAGGATTATCATGGTGACTAGGAATGATGTAGTGATGTTCCAATACAACCACACCTCACAACTTCTCTTCTACTACTTTGCGCTTGCAGCAGCAGAAGGCTACGTAGACTGGTCTGCCAACTGCGAGCCTCCAGGTAGTGCCTTATAACAGCTGCATGCCTCACGTTGGTGCTAACTCAGGTTGTGAACCTCCAGGTAGTGCCTTATAACAGCTGCATGCCTCATGTTGATGCTCACTCAGGTTGTGAACATCCAGGTAGTGCCTTATAACAGCTGCATGCCTCATGTTGATGCTCACTCAGGTTGTGAACCTCCAGGTAGTGCCTTATAACAGCTGCATGCCTCATGTTGATGCTCACTCAGGTTGCATTTTATTATATCTGTTGGTCCAGTAAACACAGACAAAGTTATGTTTGCAATCACAGATGACTTAATTTTACATTCAGAAGTTCAAAATGAATTTCTCTCTGTTTGTTACTATTTTCATGAAGGTTGCTGTATATCAAACACTTCTAGAAGATTGTTCCCTTCCCTTGCAGCAAGGGGTAATTTAATTCATTACAGTTCACAATGTTCCTGAATGCCATAGTCCAGCGTATGTTGTTCCCACATTCTTTTTTAGAAAGCATTCGTCCCTCTGTAATTTCCAGTGATATATTATTCTGCTTGAAAATGAACACGCAGAGTGAAGTGGAACCTTCATCCTCTACAAGACAAGTGAAAGTCAAAGAGTGCAATAATTCCCAAAAATCCACTTTATGAAGCAGATCAGTTTGTTCAGCCAACTAATGATATTTGTCTAAGATGAGTTAGGATTTATGTTTTTCTTGCATCAGTTTCAGGTTTTGCCTGTACAACCTGTTAGGGCCTCTGTTGACATAAACCTTTGGAAGTTGCATCTCTAGTTCAATGGAGGGATTATCCATTGATTATGGTTAATGTCATCTATTATCTGGTTTTTGTGTGGACTAGGATCTGTTAGTAACCATGTCCAAAGTTAACAGTTGGAAATTAACTTTGCAACCCCTACATATGTTCAGTTATTAATGGTACACATGGCTAAAGGTACTGTAGTGTACACAATAAATGCTTTTTCATTTCATAATCCTCTACACCAGTGATTTTCAAAGTTCTATAAACATCGACCCATTAAAAAAAATGCCAAAGTTCAGGACCCACTTTAATGCCTTATGCGAGAAACATACCATTTTGCTGTTCCATCATGTTCACATTGTATTTCTTACGTAGCGTAAGGAAGTGAAATGTAGTAGGTTTAATAAAATAGTTTAAAAAGTTGAATTATTAAAGAACAATTTTAGTGAAAAAGATACCTAATCAAACAGCATTACACAATGTGTCATATTACTAATTTAGTTTAAAAATAATTTTGGCTGCGAGTGGCGGCTGTGGGGGTGGCAGCGCGGCGGCGGGGGTCGCATTCACTGCGTACTCTGCATAGTATTTTACGTCTTATTGACAGTTGCATTTCATGTGTGTAGGTTCTAAATTATAACATTTATAACTCGTGCATATGTTTATGTATGAAATTATATTTTTCGGGGCCCACCAAATTTTAGTCTGCAACCAACCAGTGGGTCGCGACCCATACTTTGAGGAATACTGCTCTACACCATATCTCAGTTCACTCTTGGGCAATGTAGGAATTTAATTATGAGTCATTGAGTTCTAAAAGTAACTGCTGTGTTTGTGGTGTTAGTCTGATCATTGATCACCTTCTGCTTCTTTGATGGAGGTTGCCGTAGCTTCACCCACATGGTACGATTGGTATGCAGAAGGCTTGAGGGGTCCAAAGGTGGGAAATACTTGTAGGTGTTCAAGGTCTTCAACAATCCATGTACCTGATCCCTCTACAAGTTACAGCATACTTCCTTCTCTTATGCTGGCGAATCTGAAACTGACCCTGTACGATTCTAGGTCAGTGCCTTAACTACTATTCCTTTGGCTTTGTATAATTTGTCAGAATCTGAATGTCTATGACCTTTATCATTTTACATGGTCAGAATTTTGTCAGTAAAATTTCTTGCAATGTTGTTCAGCATGGTGGATGGTTGGGCTAATTAAGTCTCCGTACTTGGTTTGGTGATCACTCCAACACTATGTCAGCGAGTCTAAAATGTAATCGGTGATGGCTGTTGTGTGTATACACTTGTCCACTTTGATAAAATGTAAATAGCTGAATTTAACACAGTTTGCGGAATTGGAATCCAAAATAAGCGCCACTGCACAAAATAATAACCCCGTCATTGTGATGTGTGATTTTAATGTTGATTTGCTTAAAGTCTCACACAAATAAACTCAATTAGTCAAGTATTTTTTGTCATGTAATATGACTAAGTTAGATGTCAGTCATTATACAATTACATTGCATACCTGGATTGATCATATCCAGACGTTATTTAGTACTAACAGTATCATTGTTCAAGTACAAAGCAAATTACACTGCTAGGAATCTTGCATAACAATCTCATACATATATATATACACTGAAGAGCCAAAAAACTGGTACACCTGCCTAATATCATGTAGGGTCCCCGCGAGCACGCAGAAGTGCTGCAAGACGACGTGGCATGGACTCGACTAATGTCTGAAGGTACGCAGGAAGCAATCCCACACCATGAATCCTGCAGGGCATTCCACAAATCCATAGGAGTGCGAGGCGGTGGAGATCTCTTCTGGACAGCACGTTGCAAGGCATCCCAGATATGCTCAATAATGTTCATGTCTGGTGATTTAGGTGGCCATTGGAAGTGTCTAAAGTCAGAAGAGTGTTCCTGGAGCCACTCGGTAGCAACTCTCTATGTGTGGGGTGTCGCATTGTCCTGCTGGAATTGTCCACGTCCGTTGGAATGCACAATGGACATGAATGGGTGCAGGTGATCGGACAGGATGCTTACGTATCTGTCACCTGTCAGAGTCGTATCTAGACGTATCAGGGGTCCCATTTCACGCCAACTGCACACGCCCCATACCATGACAGAGCTTCCACCAGCTTGAACAGTCCCCTGTTGACATGTAGGGTCCATGGATTCATGAGGATGTCCCCATACCCGTACACGTCCATCCGCCCGATACAATTGGAAACGAGACTCGTCAGACCAGGGCAACGTGTTTCCAGTCATCAACAGTCCAATGGCAGTGTTGGCGGGCCCAGGCGAGGCGTAAAGCTTTGTGTCGTGCAGTCAACAACGGTACACGAGTGGGCCTTCGGCTCCGAAAGCCCATATCAATGATGGTCCGTTGAATAGTTCGCACGCTGGCACTTGTTGATGCCCCAGCATTGAAATCTGCGCCAATTTGAGAAAGGGTTGCACGTCTGTCACGTTTAATGATTCGCGTCAGTCGTCGTTTGTCCCGTTCGTTCACTATCTTTTCCGGCCGCAGCGATGTCGAAAATTTGATGTTTTACCGGATTCCCGATATTCACGGTACACTCGTGAAATGGTCATATGCCAAAATCCAAATTGTATCGCTACCTCGGAGAAGCTATGTCCCATCTCTCGTGCGCCGACTATAACACCACGTTCAAACTCACCTAAATCTTGATAACCTGCCATTGTAGCAGCAGTAACCGATCTAGCAACTTTGCCAGACGCTTGTTGTCTTATATAGGCGCTGCCGACCACATCGCGTTACTCTGATTGGTTCCATACCTCTGTTATTTGCATACGCACGCCTATACCGTGTTTTTTTGGCTCGCCAGTGTCAAACGTTGTAAAAGTGTTGTAATCAAAATAGTTAAATTATGAGTTTAAAAATTCTGGTGTGAGCAAAATTATTTCCTATTCATCTGCTCTATTCTAATTGGTCTGAAAAGAGTTTTTTTTTTTACGTTAATGCTGATTGTAGATGGATGAGTTTGCTTATTATGTTTTGCAACTTATCTTCTTTAAGCCAAGTCAATTATGGAGCTAACCTCATTTGACACAACCGTATTTACGCAAATCATTCTTCAAGGCAGACATTTTCTAACAGATACCGGTACGCTTATTGTTGTGGTTTGAATTCACAAATATAGTCATAAACATGCTCACCCATGCCTTTGTAATATGTTTGATGCTTACATTGTTGTAAATAACAGTTTCCTGCCAACACCACCATCATCTAAGTTCTGAAAACTTTTACGTAAGGTATAAAGTGTAACAATTTATTTTAACTCTTAAGAAAAACCCAACTACACACATGACCTCTTGTGAACCAAGACATTTAACAAACCACTCTAGGCCCTCCTGCACACATCATAATTCTTAACTAAATGAAAAAATTTTCAATTGTGAACTTAGCCTAGTTATAAAATTTTTATCATATGTGATTACCTTAAGAATTAATTGTTTTCTATTCATAGCAAAATGCATATTTCCTTTTTTTTGTGTGTGAGAAAAGTTATTTTACAATTTTGTTAGTTTTTATCAAAGCGGTATTACTTACATAACACTAGTTTTTTAGTTTACGTTTCTTCTAATAAATTTGTTCTTGTTACCTGTTTTGAATTTGTATGTGTAACACAATTTTTTTTTACAATTTTACTAGTATTGTATTAAAATGATTTTGTTATGCTTTAATATTATTTCATTGAAATTTTTCAATTAACTAGATTTGTTCAATTTTATGTTTTCCAGCATTTAGAACCATGTGAAAATTAAAATCACTTTATTTTATCATATATATTTATTTTAATTAAATATTAAATGCTCCATGATGCTTAAAAGAATTCCAAAAATATATACATTGATTTGAGTTTGAAAGTGCAACACAATGAATTTCTCGACACCTCAAAAATTAAGTACTTAAGATGCCCATTGCTTATAAAACCATGATCATATAGAACAATGTTGTCCAACTTTTTTTATACAAAAGGTTGCAACCATTATTGTGGACATGTCCGCGAGCAGCAATTGTAAAACTTACAATAATCTTAAATACAGAGATTTAAAATTAGAGCACGTATGATCCAGTTTTTTATTACTATAACATAATATTTTTAATCACATTAAGTATATTAATTACAGAAATTTCCATACATGTCGAAATTAATTAATTTTTTTTTCGATATCTGGAATGGTGTTTATATTTTACAAATAAGTTCACGGGCTGCACGACATGCAATGGTGGGCCGCGAGTTGGACGCCCCTGATGTAGATAATAATCGCTGGGTCACAAAAACTGTTACTAAGCAAAGGGATTAGTTAAAGAATTGCGGTGTTAATAGGTAAGATGGGGGAAGACACAGTAACGGTGATGGTGGGAAGTGATATGCAGGGCTGTGTTGCAGATGTGGACCTGCCAGCAAGGGATGGGGGCTGGTCGCCGTGGGGACCCTGGTCATGCAGCGTGACCTGTGGGGGAGGAGTGGGGACGCAGACCCGCACGTGCTCCAACCCCCGCCCCAACATATATGGCCAGCCGTGCTCCGGCAGAGACACGCACACCGGTCCTTGCAACACTTTCCCCTGTGGCGACATCTCCCCAGGCAAGACACCACCACCTCATTACAATGTTGTCTCATTACGAGGAAGTTATGATCCTTGTCAAGGTGGAATACAGAACAACTATCATAGTCAAGTACTGCGCACTACTGACATTTGCATTTTTCAGCAAAGTAGCTGAAATATAGCAGTGGAAATATGTAATTGTATAGAGGTTATATACTGCCTTTGCTGATATGACTGACTGCAGTAAAATGAAATGTAACGTTTATGAAAACAGGTGATTTCTAGGTGACATTGTACAAATGTTTGTTCCCATAAAATAAGCAATTTGCTTGAACATATATAATTCAGTTATGCTGTTTAATATTAAGCAAATATGTTTTTTATAAAGTATTTGTATCAAGATAGGATACAGTGTTGGTACACAAATTTCTGTAGGAAAGAGTGATGTAAGAATGCTGGTAAACAGATAGTGCAAAGGATTGTGATAAACAGGGAAATTCTGGGGTAGATAAATGTAATAATAAAATAAAATTTCAATTTAATAAACTAACAAACAGCAAAAATCTTGATCGTAAATAAGTAAAAAGTGTCAAAAAAAATTTTTTACCTACTATCCCAGCCAACTTTTCTTCATTAAAAAGGGAGGGGAAGGGATGTAATATACACATGCACATATGTAATAATGCCTCAGCATAATCTCTAAGCCCAAAAAAGCAGTTCCTAGATTTTTGGTGACATTTTTTGAAAAGATGAGATTCTTTATAATTACCAAGCTTCATATGCCTCTGCCAATAATATGCTCTGGCTAATACTGACATAACTATAGTCAGTGTACAGCTTTATTAGTTTCATTTTAATTTTGCCGAACAATGTCGAACTCCATCAAATGTGATCTCAATAATTTCCAGACATTCAACAAATGAGCATACAAAATCCCCAACCTAAATCATTAGTTCACGCAATTCAACCACAGGCTATAACATTTCTATTTCTTAGCCAAATATATACGCAAACAAACACAATATTTAAGTTTTACTGGAACGTTCAATGTAAGTGTCATCTCTTTATACCTGTCATTTTATTCTATATGGTGCTGCGCTCTGGAGGCATTGAAAACGTGAATAGTCTATTTGCATTATCTTCACACTTTTTGAATCAATCCTTTGGAAAAAAAAACCCTTTTATGATATGTTTAGTTGTTTTCTAAATATGTCATGTATCTCAAGCATTTTACACTTCTGTTAACATAAAAGTACCTTATTTTTGGTTAAATTGGACTTTTATATAAATTTTATTTTTAAATTATATTTTTTAATTGGTAATTACTATGAATAAAAACAGAGAGAAAATAGGTGTGTTGGTAATGCATAATAAGAAATAGTTCTCATGCAAAATATTATTAAACTGAGAGTACAAATGTGGGGAATATCCTAATAATGGAACTTCTGCAGGACTTCAGAAAAGGTGAAAGCGACCATGAATGGATGATATTACATTCATTCTGAACTGTACGTATGTATGTATGTTTGTTATACACTCATACAATGTGGAACTGATCCTGTATTAGTGGTTTGCAATACAAGTTGATGGTTGTCTGTGTTGTATCCAAACAACTTGCTTCCAAATCAAACAACACACACTAAACATATGAAAAGTTGTTCTCTGCTCTCAGAGATCTTAGTTAATTTTGTTATTTTACAAAACCCTTTATTGGTTGAAAAATGGCAGTGTAGTAAAATGAAAATATTTTTGTGGTGTCTAAAAAGTGATAGCCCCGGCTTTGCCCGGGCTATAATACGAAAGCCTGTGATATCTTCTAAGATATTCATTTAAATGATATGTGTAAATGACAAATTTGATCTTAACTATATGCTTAAGGTAACTAACATATTTAATTGAATAAGGATTAATACTATGTCGGTCAAAACGTCTTCGCAAATGAACCATTATTTTTGATCAAACTTTGAAAGACAAAAATGGTTACTGTGGGTCATCCTTAAAAGATAAACATATGCTATTGCAGACATTTCTGTAGACCTTTTTGAGAGCTACAATTCTGTAGNCCTTTCTGTAGACCTTTTTGAGAGCTACAATTCTGTAGTACTTTAATTTGATGTATCTCTTGTGGTTAAGTCAGCGCAAGCCATGTAAGCGTCCGAAAAGCGGTTTTTTACTACAAACGTCGACATTTCTCTACTATCCTTACNAGCGCAAGCCATGTAAGCGTCCGAAAAGCGGTTTTTTACTACAAACGTCGACATTTCTCTACTATCCTTACATTAACTATAAATGTATGATACACCAAAACCTTCCTCTCCTCAAGAAATTATCTAAATTATGTTGAAAACCGCACCAAAATCCATCAAGCAGTTTAGAAGTACTAAGCGAATACACAAACAGACGCGGATAAGCGAATTTGTTTTATTCTATGTAGAGATTGAACTATCTTTTAGTAACTGTGAGAAAATGCACTCTTCATATATAAATACTGACTTTTGTAATACTTCTTTTTTTATAAACTTGTAAGCTGGGAAAAGATTAATTACAGGAAACCCACGATTTTGCGACTGTCCACATTTCCTGAGACTACTGTTGCAAAATCAAAGCTGACCAATTTTGACTCCAAAAAATTAAAATATAATGTCTAAAGGAAGTGCATTTTCACTTTGAAGTTTGTGTTTAATCGTCTTTGGCATAAAATCAACATATTTTTTTTAATAAAATGTTTATTTTATTTAATAGGAAAATGTATTCTGAATAAAATTATGCCAGAAAAGTATATACTTAACCTCCCCTTATAAGTTCATATTTAATTATCTGTGGCGTAACTCCCAAAATTATTTTTATATGAAGTATTAATTTAATTCAATAGTTAAGCATCTTCCGAATAAAATGATACCAAGTACATATATGTGTACATAACCTCCCCTTGTCGTCGAAAATGTTGAAATATTGCTCGGTTCATAACACAGGCCAACGATAAAAAAAACTTTTTTTTGTGATTTTGCCGCATTATTATGTTTTTTGGTGTGCTGAGTCCGAAAATAATAATAAAAAAGTCATAACACCCACCATTTTTTCGCATTTGAATATACGAAATGTGAGAAATTAAATTTTTATTTAATATCTGTGCATTTTTATATACTTTATTTATATATTTTTATATACATTTATATACGTTTTATATACTTCATATACATTATTAATATACTAAAACATACAGTAAATCTAAATGAAATTAGGTTGTCAGTGATGGTACGACTGCTTGTTTTTTTTCAGTCGACACAANAAAACATACAGTAAATCTAAATGAAATTAGGTTGTCAGTGATGGTACGACTGCTTGTTTTTTTTCAGTCGACACAACCTCACTTTACAGCTTTTCGCCCATGTGCTCTAAGAATGGCTAACCGTAGTTGTAAAAACTTTCCTAACAGTTTTTGTTATATATGTGGTGAGTTTGTAATTAAAAAACATCAATGAAACATTACAGAGTTTGTTAAAAAAAGTGCACTTGGTATATTTTGGAATAAAACTCGGTGATCAAGAAAAACTTTGGGCTCCACACAAGGTATGNAAAACATACAGTAAATCTAAATGAAATTAGGTTGTCAGTGATGGTACGACTGCTTGTTTTTTTTCAGTCGACACAATCTCACTTTACAGCTTTTCGCCCATGTGCTCTAAGAATGGCTAACCGTAGTTGTAAAAACTTTCCGAACAGTTTTTGTTATATATGTGGTGAGTTTGTAATTAAAAAACATCAATGAAACATTACAGAGTTTGTTANAAAACTTTCCGAACAGTTTTTGTTATATATGTGGTGAGTTTGTAATTAAAAAACATCAATGAAACATTACAGAGTTTGTTAAAAAAAAGTGCACTTGGTATATTTTGGAATAAAACTCGGTGATCAAGAAAAACTTTGGGCTCCACACAAGGTATGCTATGTTTGTGTTGAAGACCTTAGAAAATGGTCAAAAAATGAAAAGACAGTTTTTAGATTTGCAGTACCCATGATATGGAGAAAACCAAAAAATCATTCAGACGATTGTTTTTTTGTAGCATTGATGTTACTGGATATAACTCCAAAAATAAGAAAGTAATTGTCTACCGTAATCTTCCTTCAGCTATTCGGCCAGTCGGTCATGGTCTGGGACTTCCTGTCCCTCAGCCACCACAGGCTATTGATGACGTTTTACTTGATCAGTCCAGTGGAACTGAATCTGATGAAGGTAAACCGGATGATGATGAGTTCCAATGCTCTCCAGAAAATTTATAACCTCAGTTGTTTACACATGCTGAGTTAAATGATTTGGTAAGAGATTTGGGTTCGACTAAAGAGAAAGCTGAATTGCTTGACTCTAAACTAAAAGAAAAAAAATTTGTTGGCACCTGGAGCATCTATTTATCAATATAGAACAAGAGATCAACAGTTCGCTAAGTTTTTTAAGCAAGAACAGGATTTGGTGTACTGCCATGATATTGGTGGTCTAATGAATGAATTTGGAATTGAGTACAATGAAGAATGGAGGCTTTTTCTAGACTCATCACAAACTAGCTTAAAAGCTGTTCTTTTACACAATGGTAATACTTATGCTTCACTGCCTGTGGCTCATTCAGTCCATATGAAGGAAACTTAAGAAAATCTAGACATTATTTTAAAGGAAATTAACTATCCTGCTCACGGTTGGATGATGCGTGGAGATTTGAAAGTTGTTTGCATGCTCCTAGGCCAACAAAAGGCATTTACTAGATTTCCATGTTTTATATGTGAGTGGGACAGCAGAGCAAGGGATCGACACTGGTCCACAAAACATTGGCCTGCAAGAAAAACCTTAACACCTGGAAAGAAGAACATTGTGCATAAAACTTTAATAGATCCAAAAAAAATTCTTCTACCACCTCTTCACATTAAATTAGGTTTAATGAAACAGTTTGTAAAAGACTTGTCTAAAGATGGTGAATGTTTGCAGTATTTATGTGAAAAGTTTCCTCATTTATCATGAGCCAAACTGAAAGAAGGGGTTTTCGTTGGGCCTGACATTCGTAAAATGATGTTCGATTCCAACTTTGAAACAAAAATGACTACAAAGGAAAAGGAGGCTTCGATGTAATTTAAGCAAGTTGTGACTAAGTTTTTGGGCAATGTTATAGACCCTAAACTATGAGCTTATCGTAGCTAATATGATAGAAGAGTTCAAAAATCTGGGATGCCTGTTGAGCCTTAAAGTCCACTTCTTACACAACAATCTTGACTTTTTCCCTGACATCTTGGGTGATGTTAGTGAAGAGCAGGGGGAGCGGTTTCACCAGGACATCAAAGTGATGGAGAAACGTTACCAGGGACGGTGGAATGTCAGCATGATGGGTGATTACTGCTGGTCACTTCACCGAGAACAACAAAATGCATCACATCGGAGAAAAAGCTACATGAGAAGCTTCAAAATGAAGAGAGAAAGGAAATACCAAAAAATAAACACTTAAAATGTATGTAATGAATTTTTTTTTAATACAATCACATACATCACATTTTTGAATACAAATGCATATTGTGAGAGAACTGTGGGTGATACAAAAAAACTGATGCCAGATTCGGTTTCAGCAACCAAAAATACATAAGATTCAGCTGCATGTATTAAAAAAGTTTTCACAAAATTTTTTTTGTTGGCCTGTGTAATTTTTACCAAGTGCAAAGTTTATTTTCAGTCACTTCTTGTGTAACTTGGAGGATTTGTTATTGAAATATTAATTTATTTCTATATACAAACATCTGAATAAACTGACATCCCTCTGTCATCTAATAATGCAAAAGCGCAGAATGCCCGGAACTCAAGTCAAGCGCCAAGTGGTAAAAGAAAAATCAGAGGATACTTTTGAATTATTAATTACTGAAGTTAGTAAATAAACAAATTTTACTGACCCTATTGACGCGTGACGGCCAGGTTAGCTTTGCGCGTCACCTATTCTACAAGGGGCTCTTTTATGTGAGATCAGTCCGAGAACCCTGGGTGGCCTTATTACCTGGTTATTGTGGGTGTGCCTTAGTTGGGAGGGAGCCGGTATAGAGAGTCGGCCTGGTTGGGCGGCGGTAGGCTATGTAAGGCGGTGTGGGTGGCAGTGGATGCTGGCTTACCACCCGTAGACTGGTGCTGTAGTAGCTGACCACTGGCAGGTGGAGGTGGATGACTGCAGGCTCCGTCCAAGGGCGGCTGGTCGGAGGCTGGTCCAGGGGCTGCTGGGCTCCAGGTGGCAGTGGCAGATGCTGGCATCCGGTAGCTGGTGCTGGCGAGGCCCAGTCCCACGAGCAGTCTGAGCCGCAGGCGAACGACGACAGGATGCGGTGTGCCGGCGATCATCCGGGATGGGTCGAACAAGTTACTAGGGAGGACTGAGGAGTAGTTCCTCCTCGTCAGGTGCAGCATTAGGTTAGGTACTAAGGGTCGTTGCAGCAAGAAGGGGCAGGTGACAGTAATTCCCTAGCTAAGAGTACCCAAATGTGATAACGTCACACCTTGTCAGGCCTGGTGCTCCAACCGGCGAATCGCACGAGGTGGATGGAGCAGGTTAGCTGACTTTGGGTGGCGCTAAGGCTTCGTCGTGAACCGCTCAGAGGCTGCCGGATCACATCTTGTCAGGCCTGGCACTCCAATCGGCGAATAGCACGTGGTGGATGGAGTGGGTTAGCTGACTCGGGTGGTCCAGTTGCTTCCTCATGGAGTGTACCTAGTAGGGAGTGCTACCGTACGTGTGCAGCAAGTGCCTTTGAGCACTGGGCCCACAGTATGGGTGGCCGGCAAATCGTGTGGTGTTTTGCGACATACAAACTACCCAGTTAAGGGAGCCTGCAGTCCTACCCTAGTTTCTACAATGGTTTGGCAAGACCCAGTCACCTGCCGCTCCCTTGGGGGACGGCGTTTACAGAGGGGTTGAGAGGTACAAATCACCCTTGGAATTAGAATGCAGTATGTTGACTTGAGTGTATTTATTCTCGGGAGAATAAACACAGTGACCCGTACCAACTCCTAGGCTTTCGTATTTACCTAGCAATCGGCGGAAGTTACGTTACAAACAGGTGAAAGGGACCTGTTAAAGCAAGACAAATCTAGAGCAACTAATAAAGTAGTTGTGATAATGACTCAAACCCTACTGTCGCCTAGTGTGGTCATGAAGGGACAGGGTGTGACACTCCCAAGTGAAGTGGGTGTCTCTGAGGTTGAAGCAAACTTTTCTGGTAGTAGATCGGTTGCGGCAAAGGCCCTAGGACGGCAGTGGTATGGCGAGCTGCTGAGTTGCCAAGGCCCCAAAGAAGATCACATAATCATTTACACTGTCCATTCTTNACCGGAGGGGTCTGTTTTCAAACATTTTCGCCTCTGGAAGCCGCCGTTTTCGATGGATTTCGTCAGGATTTGAGAAGGGCTATCTCTTTAGACACTCCCTCGGTTCACAGTTAGTTATGCCCTTTTGAATGACTCAAACCCTACTGTCGCCTAGTGTGGTCATGAAGGGACAGGGTGTGACACTCCCAAGTGAAGTGGGTGTCTCTGAGGTTGAAGCAAACTTTTCTGGTAGTAGATCGGTTGCGGCAAAGGCCCTAGGATGGCAGTGGTATGGCGAGCTGCTGAGTTGCCAAGGCCCCAAAGAAGATCACATAATCATTTACACTGTCCATTCTTTAATTTACACTGTCAATTTTAGTATTCATTAACTCACTAATTCCTTCTATTTTCCTGTTTACATTTTCATTACAAAGTCTATTTTCCTGTCTACATTCTCATTGAGTCAATTTTCCTGTCTACATTCTTATTAGCAGAGTATATTTTACTGTCTACATTCTGATTTACAGAGTCTATTTTCTTATATACTAAATCACTTACATTAGTTATCTGGCTATTTACATTCTCGTTTATACTTGCTATTACTGAACTAACTTGGTTATTTACATCGTCTTTCAGGTTATTAACACTTGTGCTCACCCCAACGATGTGTCTACATAGCCGCTCAATTATAACTCACAGTGCTTCCAGTTCTGCATACATTTTTCTAGTTAACATTCACAGTGATAATTGTACAAAACAGTCTTAATTTTACAGCACATAACTAGGTGATTATTCCGTATTGCATATCCAAATCATTCAAAAAACACTACATTACGTATCCAATGATACGGCAAAACCCACATAAAAGGTCGCCTATTTCGTATTCAATTAAAACAAAAAAAATAAAAATTTAAAAATTGTAAAATTTCTCCTTGGGTATCCACGTGAAAAACGACTGGCATCGAAAAGTGTATGGTTTGCATTTCCAAATTGAAAGGTGGAAATTAGTATTGATCCTAATTTGTTCCGACCCACGTATCCAATTCCCTCTAGAAAAATTTTCGACAAACACCAAATTATTTTCTATGGCGTATCCAAACCAAAAACGGAACAATCTGTAACTTTTCCCATTTGTTTCCCGGGGCGTATCCTAGTAAGAAGTGACTTTTTGCTTAATATTTCCTATTGCGTATCCAGAATAACAACTATCTTAAATTTAAAAAAAAATTTATCAAGAAAGTGAGTAATTTATGGAAACTTTAAGGCCTTCATGGATGTATTATTTATGCACATAATATCAAGTCACTTTAAACTCTAAACAATTAGTAATCAAGAGTTATGAGATGGCTCTTTCGTGTTGTTATAGAGACAATATATATCGGCAAGGGAGGTCCGTTTTGGTACTCCCTCTTACTACCAAACACAAGGTCAAAGGTCATAAACTGATGCAAATAACAAGCCATTCAACACTTTAAATTGACACAAACAGCTACTCAGGCACACTTTTTTTTTCACTAGCCATTGCCTGTATCTGAAAATGAAAAAAAATAAAGTACTTTTCGTTTATCCATTTTTTTTTTCTACAAATGCAAATAGTTAGTTTTACCTATCGAAAAGAGAAACTGCCTTCGCCGAGGTTGTCTCCTACTTGCCGAGGCCCCTCGTGCATGGAGGCTGCATGGATCAGTAAAGAGTGAAGTCGTTGCCCATACTGGTGGTTTTTTTCCCAAATGTATTATGCCAAGTAGCCGACCCACGACTTTTTCCGTCTACCAAAACACGGGATGCTGTATCTAACTG
>NQII01009510.1:19380-49737 GCA_002778355.1 Clitarchus hookeri | reverse complement strand
CACCACCGCACTGGAGTTTACATGTTCGTGAGTTCTTGGACAGATCATTTCCACAGCGATGGATGGACGAGATGGTCCGAGTAAGTAGCCACCGCGATCTCCAGACATAACCCCTCTGCATTTTTTTCCGTGGAGTTATGTGAAAGGCAATCTGTATGATTCTCCTGTACGTCACGTTGGCGATCTCCACATAAGAATTGTGGAGATCGCCAGGGTGACATGCTTGGGAGCACATGGGATGAGATTGAGTATTGCTTAGACATTTTGAAGGCTACGAAAGGAGCACACGTAGAAGTGCGCTGATTTTTTGTGTAAATTTTTTTGAGTTGCTTTACAAGATGGTACAAACCGCAAGGTTCTACGTTGAATAGTATTTTTATATTGTACTTTGAAATCAGGGAGGTTTCATGTGGACAACCTTTATGTATGAATGTATGTATGTATGTACACTGAAGAGCCAAAAAAACTGCTACACCTGCCTAATACCGCGCGGGGCCCCCCGAGCACGCAGAAGTGCCGCAAGACGAAGTGGCATGGACTTGACTAATGTATGAAAGTATGCAGGAGGCAATTCACACCATGAATCCTGCAGGGCAGTCCACAAATCCAATCTGCGCAAATTTGAGAAAGGGTTGCACGTCTGTCACGTTTAATGATTCTCGTCAGTCGTCGTTTGTCCCGTTCTTTCACGATCTTTTTCCGGCCGCAGCGATGTCGAAGATGTGATGTTTTACCGGATTCCCCATATTCACGGTACACTCGTGAAATGGTCGTACGCGAACATCCAAATGTTGTCGCTACCACGGAGATGCTATGTCCCATCTCTCGTGCGCCAACTATAACACCACGTTCAAACTCACTTAAATCTTGATAAGCTGCCATTGTAGCAGCAGTAACCGATTTAGCTGCCGACCGCATCGCGTTTCTCTGATTGGTTCCATACCTCTGTTATTTGCGTACGCACGCCTATACCTGTTTTTTGGCTGTTCAGTGTATGTATGTATAAATGTGTGTGTGTGTGTGTATATATATATATATATATAGACGTCCTCTATATATATATGTGGACATCCTCTATATATATATGGACATACTCTATATATATACATATATATATATATATATATATACACATACACATGTCTGCTCTGAAATTTTAGTAAAATCCCTCTCCTTTTGCTCTTTACGCAAATATAATATATATAGTCAGGTTAATGTGGCTGCTTCGACTGGCCGAGCGAAAGGATAGGATTTTAAAGGTTAAATTATTTTAGACATATCTGGGCCTCTTTTCACGATATCGCTTTCAAACAGAAAAAAACTTTGTCCATATTTCCCCAAGCCACATTTCTACAAGAAATTTTATGTGAAATTTTTAGTACCCTAAAATTGTGGGTAAACTAATACTTGTAGACTCAGCTAAAACACAAACTCCGAATTATTTACTCCTAAATGCCTTCTTGTACAATGGTACTTTTCTACAAAGGGTCCAAAGTGTTTTTTTTTGTTTGAAAACGATATCGTGAAAGGTGTCTGAGCCATGCCTAAATTACTTTAAAACTTAAAAAACCATATCCTTTCACTCTGCCGGTTCCGCACTAACTTAGGTATCGTTTCAGAATATATATATCTATATATATATAACAGTACACACGCTTTGTAAACTTAAATGCAACAACGAGATGTTCAGGGTCCCGCCTACCTGTGCTTGAACTGTGTTGCCCTGTGTTTGAAATACACGTTTTTTAACGAAAATATTAAACGTGCGTCCAACCAGCTGATGTATGAAAAGCTCATACTCTTCAGGCGAGGGCTGTTGAGCGCTATTAATACGACCCTTACATTAGAAACATCTTTTCAGAGCACTCCAAAATAGCTAAAAACGGCTTTTTCAAAGCGTCGTATCTCAGAATATACGCATCAGATACAGACAAAACTACTCAATGGCCCCGCATTTGACCTTCGTAAAGACTTTCCATGAATAACCTAACATGGTCGCCGCTGATAGTCCCATAGGTAGACGCAGCACGACGAGAACACTGCACATAAACTCAGAGACTTGCGCTTAATGGCAATGGCACACTTGATGTGCGTGGCAGTGTCGCCCTTATCGCTCCCTTCTTCTCGGCCTCAAACGCGGAATAAAGCTACAGGTAGGCGGGAGCCTTAATGGTGTTGGACCAAAAAAAAATTAATATTTTTATTTTTGTACCAAACATTGTTCAACTTGTCCACATTATATGCGATGACATTTTTCTGGAATAAAATTTTTTGACACTTTATATTTTTTGGATAATTTGATGTCAAATTCAAATTTTTTCTGTTTTGCTGCAGCTATAACAACAAATAATACTAACTAAGTTGTACAAATTAAAAGAATCACAAAGTAAACTAATGCCATGAGCTACCGTGTGACATATGTGTAATCACCAAATAACAGTTCACACATAAAAAAAGGTTAAAAATATGCAAAAAAAAATTTACAATTAAGAATTTTTTCTTAAATATGACTTGTTATTTGGTGATGATATATATTGTTTTTTATCACTACAACCAGAGCTCTGAATTTTTTATTAATATAAATTAGAAACAGTATGGACATGGGTATGTATATTAGACCTCAGACCAAGAAGTAGGCATGCTGCCATGAGTAGGTAATAATCCTAAAAATATAACAATCATATTCTGAAAAAAAAAAAAAAAAATTAAATAAATTTTGGTTTGTACAGGAAAATACATTTTTCTTGTAGTTAGTTTTTCACAAAATCATCTTCTGTCAGCTCACCAATTGCAGACTGAAATTTAGTCTTCTGTTTTTTTTTCCATCTTCTTACGACTAGCAGACAGTTGCTGTAAAAAATGCATTATTATTTATCTGTGATAGCATCCTTATCAATCCCACTATTTCTTTGATCTGGAAACCCCATCCAACGAACGTAGATTTTATTGGCTTTACATTTCAACATTTTTTTAACAAGATAAGTTCGGGGAATTTTGTGGGGTGTATTTCCTCACTGAAAAAGCCGCCCCGAATAACTTGGCCATCCAGGTCTTCGAGATAGTACGCATGGGCCTTGCAATGTCGAATTTTGACAACTTTGTACAATTTTTTTGACCAGTTCTGTGCATATCCTTTGTCAAATGTCACTTTCATTCTTGAAATGCGTACGTAGTCTCCAATATTAGCTTCTGGCTTCCATCTATCAACAATATTTTCCATTTTTGTCAACTGTTTGTAGCAACGAGTTGTCTTTAACATCGACGGGACGCATACCTATTGTACAGTGAAATTTGTGGTTATACTCTGAAACTAGTTCTGGTAATATTCCCAACCATTTGTAGCTTCCTTGTGCTGATAATTGTTTTCACATAGCTGTTTTCAAAGTACGATTATACATTTTAACAACAGCACACTTCATACCACTATGCATAGAATAATGATTGATCTTGTGTTTCTTCATTAGATGCCGGAATTCTGGATTATATTACTCGTGTCCAAGATAGGTTTGCAGATTTTTTGGTGGGATTTTGTCACCCAAAACGAGTTCTATCGTTTTAGCAACATCTTTACCTCGTTTGGTTTCGACTTGTACAGAAAAGGCGAACTTGCAATAGCAATAGATCACAGTCAGCATATACTTGAANCCTCGTTTGGTTTCGACTTGTACAGAAAAGGCGAACTTGCAATAGCAATAGATCACAGTCAGCATATACTTGAATCATTTATATACACTAGCATATGGAATCATTATGACACATTCTGCCTGGTATGAATCACGCAATCCAAACACCATCACTTTGCGCCTTGGATAATTCCGTCTAGCTGGCTTGTGAAGTACGCTAGCGATTTATGCCCGACTCATTATATGTAGCCTCCTTCACGCAATTCCTCCAGAATATTAGTCATTTCGTTCGTGTGTAAATTATTTACAACTCTTCGTAAATCAATCAACAGCCGCAATCCATCAACAAGTTCGTTAACATCATCCCAATAGACATACTCTAGATGATGTCCATCTTCGGTTTTTTGTCAGCAGACCAAAACCAGATGGTATGCACCTCTGGAAACAAACGTGAAATAATGCTGAATTTTGCATGAGCCGTATCCTTATTTATACTCATTGCTCGATGGATCGTTATCTTTCAAATGTGCACTAGTTAGTTTGAGCAGCCTCTTGTACTATCGCAGAGCAGCTTGTGAATACGTAGTAGGTTCTATCCTGAAGAGTAATTCTTTAAGGCTGTGGAGTGCATGCAGAGATTAATTTACGATTTGAATTTCACCATTTGGGAGGACACTTTTTCCGTGTTTCCCAGAAACCATTTATTATTTAGTTTGTAATATCCATATGTTCTATCATTGAACTGAGGTGAATACATTGCTAGGGAACCGTGAGTATGTACGTTTTGATAATTAGCTCGATCTTTTTATGCTTCAAAACTGACAATGGAATATCGTATTCATCCACCAATACTTATACATCCAGTTTACGCTATCGTTTCCTCCCTGGCTGCTTTATGGCTTCATCAGATTCTTTTTGCAATGCGACAGCTGAAACAACACGTCGCAAATTATCAAGTCGAGATGTTGGTGGCTTGAATGCATCCTCCAAAACCATGTAACGTTTCAAACGTGCTCGCTTGGCCAACAAATATTTTCCACGCACATTTTCGATAATGCAATGTAATTCATCAGCAGTGTCCGCCATTGAACTAAATACAAAACAGCAATGAAAACAGTTAATATATCATTTTACTATTTAAGTGCAGTCTTCAGTTTTGGATGAAATGCTGCTGTATGCCGAGGCGCACTAGATGTAGAAATAGCAGCAGGTCGTATGGACGTCGACTTTACGTTGTTTTTGATATTGTATTCTAGTTTTGTTATGCGCTGTTTAATAGCATCTTGGATATTACTACAGTGTTTCCATACTTTCTTATCATAATTCATGGCAGACAAAGCAGTAATAATATTGCTGGTTATTCTTTCNATATATATATATATATATAACAGTACACACACTTTGTAAACTTAAATGTCAACACACAACGAGATGTTAAGGGTCCCGCCTACCTGTGCTTGAACTGTGTTTGAAATACACGTTTTCAACGAAACTATTAAACGTGCGTCCAACCAGCTGATCTACGAAAAGCTCGTACTCTTCAGGCGAGGGCTGTTGAGTGCTATTAATACGACCCTTACATTAGAAACGTCTTTTCAGAGCACTCAAAAATGGCTAAGAACGGCTTTTTCAAAGCGCCGTATCTCAGAATATACGCATCAGATACAGACAAAACTACTCAAGGGCCCCGCATTGGACCTTCGTAAAGACTTTCCACGAATAACATAATATGGTCGCCGCTGATAGTCCCATAGGTAGACGCAGCACGACGAGAACACTGCACATCAACTCAGAGACTTGCGCTTAGAGGCAATAGTACACTTGATGTGCGTGGCAGTGTCGCCCTTATCGCTCCCCTCTTTTCGGCCACAAACGCGGAATAAAGCTACAGCTAGGCGGGATCCATTATGGTGTTGGACACAAAAAAAAATTAATAATTTTATTTTTGTACCAAACATTGTTCAACTTGTCCACATTATATGCGATGACATTTTCCTCGAATAAAAATTTTTTACACTTTATATTTTTTGGAAAATTTGATGTCAAATTCAGAATTGTTTCTGTTTTGCTGCAGCTATAACAACAGATAATACTAAGTTGTACAAATGAAAATAATTACAAAGTAAACTAATGCCATGGGCTACCGTGCGACATATGTGTAATCACCAAATAACAGTTCATACATTAAAAAAAGTAAAAAATATGCAAAAATTTTTTTTACAAATAAAAACTTTTTCTTAAATATGACTTGTTATTTGGTGATGATATATATTGTTTTTTCATCACTACAGCCAGAGCTCTGAATTTTTTATTAATATAAATTAGAAACAGTATAGACATGTGTATGTATATTAGACCTCAGACCAAGAAGAAGGCATGCTGCCATGAGTAGGTAATAATCCTTAAAATATAACAATCATATTCCGAAAAAAATGTTACTAAATAAATTTTTGTTTTTACAGGATAATACATTTTTCTTGTAGTAAATTTTTCACAAAATCATCTTCTGTCCGCTCACCAACTGCAGACTGAAATTTAGTCTTCTGTTTTTTTTTCATCTTCTTACGACTAGCAGGCAGTTGCTGTAAAAAATGCATTATTATTTATCTGTGATCGCATTCTTATCAATCCCAATATTTCTTTGATCTGGAAACTCCATCCCTTTACATTTCAAAATTTTTTCAACAAGAATTTTGAAATTTCGGGGAATTTTGTGGGGTGTATTTTCTCACTGTAAAAGCCGCCCCGAATAACTTGGCCCTCCAGGTCTTCGAGATAGTACGTACGAGGTTCGCAATTTAGAACTTTGACAACTCTGTACAATTTTTTTGACCAATTATGTGCATATCCTTTGTCAAATATCGCTTTCATTCTTGAAATGCGTACGTAGTCTCCAATATTAGCTTCTGGCTTCCATCTATCAACATTATTTTCCATTTTTGTCAACTGTTTGTAGCACCGAGTTGTCTTTAACATCGACGGGACGCATACCTATTGTACAGTGAAATTTGTGGTTATTCTCGGAAACTAGTTCTGGTAATATTCCCAACCATTTGTAGCTTCCTTGTGCTGATAATTGTTTTCACATAGCTGTTTTCAAAGTACGATTATATATTTTAACAACAGCACACTTCATACCACTATGCATAGAATAATGATTGACCTTGTGTTTCTTCATTAGATGCCGGAATTCTGGATTGTATTACTCGTGTCCAAGATAGGTTTGCAGATTTTTTGGTGGGCTTTTGTCACCCAAAACGAGTTCCATCGTTTTAGCAACATCTTAACCTCGTTTGGTTTCGACTTGTACAGAAAAGGCGAACTTGCAATAGCAATAGATCACAGTCAGCATATACTTGAATCCTTTATACACTTTAGCACATGGAATCATTATGACACATTCTGCCTGGTATAAATCACGCAATCCAAACACCATCACTTTGCGTCTTGGATAATTCCGTCTAGCTGGCTTGTGAAGTACGCTAGCGATTTCTGCCCGACTCATTATATGTAGCCTCCTTCACACAATTCCTCCAGAATATTAGTAATTTCGTTCGTGTGGGAATTATTTTCAACTCTTCGTAAAGCAATCAGCAGCCGCAATATATCAAAACGTTCGTTAACATCATCCCAATAGACATACTCAAGATGATGTCCATCTTCAATTTTTGCCAGCAGACCAGAACCAGATGGTATGTACCTATGGAAACAGACGTGAAATAATGCTGAATTTCGCATGAGCAGTATCCTTATACTCATTGCTCGATGGATCGTTTTTTTAAAATGTGCACTCGTTAGTTTGAGCAGCCTCTTGTACTGTCACAGAGCAGTTTGTGAATACGCAGTCGGTTCTATCCTGAAGAGTAATACACAAAGGCCAGGGAGTGCATGCAGAGATTAATTTCCGATTTGAATTTCACCATTTGGGAGGAAACTTTTTCCGTGTTTCCAAGAAACCATTTATTATTTCGTTTGTAAAATCCATATGTTCTATCATTGAACTGAGGCGAATACATTGCTAGGGAACCATGAGCATGTACGTTTCGAGAATTACCTCGATCTTTTTATGCTTCAAAACTGACAATGGAATATCGTCTTCATCCACCACTGCTTATACATCCAGTTTACGCTATCGTTTCCTCCCTGGCTGCTTTATGGCTTCATCAGATTCTTTTTTGAATGCGACAGCTTAAACAACACGTCGCAAATTATCAAGTCGAGGTGTGGGTGGCTTGAATGCATCCTCCAAAACCACGTAACGTTTCAAACGTGCTCACTTGGCCAACAAGTATTTTCCACGCAAATTTTTGATAATGAAATGTAATTCATCAGCAGTGTCCGCCATTGAACTAAATACAAAACAGCAATGAAAACAGTTTATATATCATTTTACTATTTAAGTCCAGTCTTCAGTTTTGGATGAAATGCTGCTGTGTGCCGAGGCGCACTAGATGTAGGAATAGCAGCAGGTCGTATGGACGTCGACTTTATGTTGTTTTTGATATTGTATTCTAGTTTTTGTTATGCGCTGTATAATAGAATCATGGATATGACTACAGTGTTTCCATACTTTCTTATCATAATTCATGGCAGACAAAGCAGTAATAATATTGCTGGTTATTCTTTCTTCTACGGCATTAATTTTTGTATCTAACATAGAGAGTTTGCTCAAGCCTTCAATCAATGCACGTAGTTGGACCTCTGTTTTATCAGATGTTGTTTGCATTACTGCCAATACCCTTAAAGTTTCTGAATTAACTGATTAGACATACAACATAATAACAGCATCACCACCATTTTTCGGTTCGCCCACACTCTTAAGTTGCTTCCCTCCAATGCTGTAGTGACCATCTTACTTCTGCACCAGGCAGCTATCTCCATGTCGTTTCAGACCATCATTTCCAAATTTAGATATGGTATTCACCATCTCTTAGTGGCAAATGGTTATGAACTGATCAAAACCTCGGCGGTACCATCCTTTAAGAAGAGGAATGTCTTTTACTATCACAAAGAATCCGTATGGCCCCGTCCAAAAACAAGCATACACATATTTAAACTTTTCGAAAGTCATGTCTATATTTACATGGTCAGAATACTCGTGGCGTAAATTCATTTTGTCCATCAAAAACCAAGCTAGCATATTTGCATTATCGCGAAGTAACTGTTTTGGTATGCGAGAATAAGTTTGACAGAGGTAAAAACAATTCACCAATGCATGCCTTCCCATACTGAAATATTCCTGCATACAGGCCTGCTTCTCACATGCCACATAATCGAAAACAAACACAGAGTTTGGGTTAGCCTTATGGGGAGGAATCACATATTCACTATCGCTGCACAGCTTCTAGAATTCGAGCAAGTCGCTTGTACTTAGGTTGTTGAAGCGATTTCGAGTAAATGTACACATTCTCGAACCGTAACCATTGGTCTCTCCCAGTAAACTCAGAAGCACACGTGTTTTGCCACAATTATATGGTCCACAAATAATACACAGTATGGTATTTTGCAACAGAGAACCATGATGTTATTCATGTGAAGTAGCTTCATCCTCAGCGATAATATACACTCGGAGACTAGTGTCCTTCTTGACAATTTCCATTTGACTGATATAGGAAACATGCAAAATGCTGGTATTTATACAGTGACCATATTGAAGTCAGGGGAAGTGGGAGGACATCACAAAGTCTGGGGAAGTGAGAGGGCACACTCCTAAAAATGTATAAAGAAGCTGTCTAGTGTGTTGGTGGCCAGTGTGTTGTAATGCCTCGTAGGGGCAAAACCAAAAGTGGAGATGGAATTGTGAATTCGCTTATAAACAAACTTCAATTCGAGCTGCACATTCCTTGTTATGAGTACTACGGGTCGAGATTGAAGCTTGCAAAAAGGCTTGTGGCACATGGTGACAGAGGTATTAAACGCTTTGGATGAGGCGTGTATGGACCACGATGTTGTTCATACGAGCAGTAACAACTTGAGTGACAGACATGCTGCTGACGCTGTTCTCGCCGACAAAGCCAAGAAGATTGCAAAATCTTCTAAGTCAAAGTTTGGTGAACGTCTAGCTGCTTGGGCTGTTTCCAAGATGGTGAAAACCAAAGACAAGCGAGGTATGGGCATGCAATTCAACCAGAGGAAAAATAAAAGGAGAACTCGGAGAAAAGCATGCAACTGGAGGAAGAAAAAAGGAGGTTTTCAACCTTCCATTCTGTCTGCACTGGGCGCTCTTGGAGGTCTTATCGGAGGCGCTAGCCAGGGCAGTAAACAGTGTTAAATAACAAGGTAAGCAGTTGGCCGAAGCAATTCGACACAACCTAAAGCTGGAATCGCTCGCAACTGGTAAAAAAAAAAAAACCCAGAGAGAGCAAGGTCTGTACTTGAGACTATATCAGATAGTCAGTGGAGGCCAAAGAAGAAAAAGTAAAAGTCGAGCGAAAGTGATAAAAAGGGAATCTTGAAGCCATTGCATAAACACCCCCTTACGAACGTAGACATAAAAATATTTGCATGAAAGTTAAGAATATCAAGTTTCCGCGGTGTGTACACGCGTTATGGACTGCCACGGAAACCTAAACATAATGAGGCGGCAGTCGTAAATTTAGATAATATTATCAGAGGTCCAGACGCGCTCTGGGTTACATACAACAAAAAGTGGAAACAGAGCCGAGTATTTCGATAGCTTTGGAAACTTACGTCCACAGCTTGAGTTGAGAGAGTATTTGTGCGGTGTGAAACTGAGATATAATTACAATGCCAAGCATCTGCCAAGCGAGTGGAATTGTGGACACTTGTGCATTCGCTTCTTAAGCGAATAATGTGATTTATTTTAAAGGCCTGCAGATAGCATCCAGTCGTCAGTCATGTCTATAACTCTGGACATGTCGGGCAAGAACTCGGAGCTTCGCTCCATGCATTCACCTACTCTTAAATTAGATGGTTCCTGGTATCTGGTACTAATCGATTTCCAGACATATTTTTCAGTCCCAAATGTAAACTTCTCCAGCTGTATGTTCCATTATGTTCGAGTGGACAATGGAGCCTCAGGCGAAGTGTGTTTACGAATAGGTTGCTACGAGATAGAAGACATTGCTACATTGCTGAAACACTCGCTACAGCCTGATGTAACATTGCTTCTTCGAAACAACCCCAGTACTTTGAAGAGTGAAAAGATTTGCAGTAAGAACATTGATTTGACAAAACACGATACACTAGCTTCCATGCTAGGTTTCGAGAATAAAATATACGAGGCAGTTAAAGTGCATGAATCATCTCTGCCAGTAAATATTCTGCCAGTAAATGTTATAAGGATAAACTGAAATCTGGTTAGCATTTCATACCTAAATGGTTAGCCAAGCCACACACTACATGAATTTTTCCGCCATTATACCTCTAAGATTCAAGCTCTTCGAGGTGCCTAAAACACTAATTTATGCTCCAGTTACAGCTAAGAGTGTGCAAGAAGTTGTTGTTCGAGTAATCGACCAAGAATACAGGTTGATTAATTTCCCTGACGAAGAAATAACTCTACATTTACATTTGAAGAATGATGGGACTGAATTTTAAGAAGAAAAATATTATAAAAACTGGCAGAGGCAACATATCAAAGTTTGTACTTTGCGAGCAGTCAGTGTGTTAACACGCGAAAAATAACACTTTCTCAAAAGTCTTGGATTCAAAATCTGCAAAAATGGACGCTGAAATACTTAACATTGAAGAACCCATCAGCTACAAAGATTCTATTACAAAAATTGAATTTCACTCGTATTAGCCGTATCTCCCGGGACCGTATGCTTCTCATCAGATGTTCGAATCCCAGTGCAAAACCAGGAAATTTATACAGTACCGTGTAATTCATATTTGAGGTTCTGGGGAACGATTACTAAGGAAGAGGGTGTAGTGCCTGTAACAACCCAAATAATAAGAAATGGTATACTGCACATGATTAACAGAATTTATTATGATTTGGGAGGGGATTCGACAAGGGATATTGGAATTATGGCTACTTTAAAGAACTACCTGTCTCTTTCACACAACCAACTAGCTGCAGCGAAAATGGCTGGCTGGGGAGTCGAAGCAGACTATAAACTACTAGTTTATGAAGATGGAAATTTCGAAGTATGTATCACATTGGCTAGTATGTATCACATTGGCTACGGTGTTAGGTTCCACAAGGATTATAGGCACGTAATTATTAATTCCAAACAAAAATTGGTTATTCTCTTAGCAAACATGTTAACTAATGCGATCTAGGATGTTACTGTTGGACCAGAAGCTACGACACTGTCGATACAATCCATCGAATGGATGCTACCTCATGTCGGAGCGAGTAAAGTTTTTGAAATACGTCGAGAAGGGACGAAACGCCGAAATCGCTTTCCTAACATGGAGTTTTGAAACTTACCCGAGTGTGCCGCGCTCCATCAGTGTAAATTGGAATGTAAAGTCTAATTTTGCAAGCTAGAAGCCTCGCTACATCATAGTTGCATCCCATGAAGGAAAACAAAATGTATTCAAAGCAGATCGATCGAAATTCGACCACGTGAAAATAAATAATATTGAAATATTTCTCAACTCTGAAAGTTTTCCCTGTGGAGATTTAAATGTAGAATTTACGAGTGGGACTTACATGATGCAATATTAAATGTTTGCAGATTTCCATAAAAACTACTATGGACAAACACCATCCCCAGTGCTAGAACCGGGTGAATGTATGAGCACCGAAGAATGAGTATGTGAGCAAACAAGACACAGAGTGAACACAGGAGTGGTTGACTGTCGCATATAAATCGTGTCAGCAGAGAATTTTCCATACAACACTTGCGCATATGCTTTGATAATTCACGATCGCCTGGTCATATACAATGTACGGGACAAAACCGTTAAAGTACTGATGTAAGTGTGAAAATCCATTCAGTCACACATCGCCCATCAACATGTTCGCTAATGTGCAGGGGTTCACATCTCCTCTCGGATTCACCATCGAAGAAATATGTATTGCATATACGAATGGAAGCACAAGTTACTGCAAATTTTTTGTAGCTGCACGAGAACAAAAGTAAAGTCACGAATCGGTGGTTAACAAATCACTATAATGGACTTACATGGCAAGATGGCAACGCGGAATATTAAAAAATAAGCAGCATTTTCACGGACATGTTGTCCGTCGAGATGGACGGGGTAGTGTTCGAAGCAGGTCCCGAACATAAAAGATTTCTCAGTATTTACTACAGTGTTGCAATGCATGTGCGGATTATTTTTCTTGTCCCTGCTTCAACGCACTCGTCTTACAGAGGTGGGCTATGGACTGTGAAGATGATGGTGGCGTGCTAGAAGACGAAAATGAGGTCAGCTGCTAACAGGTAAAAATAAAAGTATAAGCCGGAAGACAAACATGTAAATAAGGTCAGCTACCACCTTTTGGAGGTGAGTTGTGGTGAGATGATGCCAGAAGACNCAGCTACCACCTTTTGGAGGCGAGTTGTGGTGAGATGATGCCAGAAGACGACAATAAGGTCGATGCACTGACAAGTCCAGTTTAACCATGACATTGAGTTCAGCTACCATCGAATGTATAATACAAGGGTGTGATGTGGTAAATATGTCAGTTGAACTACAGCACTCCTGCATGCACGATATGTTACAGTGATTATTAATGGACTTAGAGAAAAATTGAATAGTGCAGTTCAGTACAAGAAGATTTGTGAGAAGATCGGGCAGAAAAACATCGCAAATGATTTCCAGGAGACTGATAGGTTTGACAACTCCCAGAGCTGTGGTTTTGGAGGAAGGTGATTGACACTGTTGTCTAAAGGACCAATTTACTACTGAAGTAAACACAGGGCGATTGGAGTTAAAAAAAAAAACAATCTAGTTTTATTTTTGCTTTAAAACAAGTTAATTGACATACAAGTTCNCTTCCGTTGCCTCCGGATGCCGTCTGCACGTGCAGAAAACTTGGGTGGCCCGTCTTTGCAGCTGTGAGGCGCGGGATCCTTTTTGGACACGTCCGCCACCCTTAATATTTATTGGTGTTGACCGCCTGCAAGCTTCGCTAGCGCGTGTGTTCTGACGGCCAAAATACATGGACGCGGGGAGCATCAGGTTATAAGGGAAAAGCATTATGTGTGTATTAAAAAATGACTTTAGAGTAAATTAGCCAAAACGATATATATGTGTATATATATATATATATCTTATTCTGCAGAGGGACATGGAAGATCTTATAAAGAATCTATTGCATATAACTTACAATGGTATGAAGTTTATCGGCAATGGAAAAAATGGACAAATNGTATGAAGTTTATCGGCAATGGAAAAAATGGACAAATGCTAGACTTTTCGTGAAGAGAGTGATACTTCTTCGGCCGCAGGAGAGAATAAGAGAAAAAAATAATACTTTGATTAACCTACAGTTTCCCTACAGGCACAGAATATTAGTCATCATGTTTGAGCTTATAGAAAAAAAATAATTCTGCATAGTACAAGAAACTGATTAATATGATGGCAAAGAGCATTACGCGAGTGTTAAAAAAAATTGTGAATTCAGAGTATATTTATTGAAATGCTGTGTGCAGTATAATGTAGATACTGACCTGCAAGTTCTTAACCAGATGGCGGCAAAGTACCCTGGTATGAAGCCTATTAGAAACGTTTGCATGCTCGAATTTTCGTACATGACAATGCCTCAGTCAGGAAAAAAATNCCTGGTATGAAGCCTATTAGAAACGTTTGCATGCTCGAATTTTCGTACATGACAATGCCTCAGTCAGGAAAAAAATACTTCAGTTGAAATTCGTCCTTCCTACACACCAGTCAAAATGATGTACGTGAATTTTAATCCCCTGGATGTTGACGAAAATGAGGATGTGACCATCGGTTTTCACAGAGTTCATTTTAAGCCAACATTCTCACCAGAACAAGTTATGGCATGCAATGGACTCTTACACTGGGTAAACGGTAATGTTGAATATAAGTAAGGCTGTAATTTCAGTACCATGCAGTTTCATTGCTTTTCTAGTATGTTATCTACGCCCTGACAGCCAACTTCCCTCTACTACAAGCCATATGTTGTCGTAAGCAAGTGAATAGCAGCTTAGACAGTGATAGGATTTGCAGAAAATCGCATATGAACTTCGTCAACCCAGCAGTGACATCATTACGAGATGTACTGAATTTTGTTCGGGTGAGCGGCACATAACAATTTTAAATCATGGAAAAGTTACTTGGGAGACCATGTGCTCGTCGCTAACGTGCGAAATCATATGCAGAATCAGATGTAAATGCGTCGAACCTTTCTGTGACCTCATTTCTATAATTCTACTACTACTTGCCAAGATTTGTAATAATAGCTCCGATGGCATACTTGTCACAGCAAGAGACGAAACTTCCCTGCATCCAGATCGTTGTTGACCGCAGGCTAAGCAAGATTGTGACATTCCACCCTGCTAACCATTATTTCAGCATGGAACCTGGTTGAAGTACAATAACACATTCTTACTGGAAAGGAGGCCAACTGAGAACATTTACAGAGGAATGTGATGGGCTGTATAATTTGCTGTATGCTCACGAGCCATAATTTTTCGAGTCATACCAGCAGATTATGGACTGCACTTGCTATGGGCAGTGTTACGTATTCTATATGCGACAGGAGAAAACCAAGCTGCCGAGATCTCCTGAAGAAGTTATTGCATTTGCCAAAAATCAAAATCACAAGTCTTTGNACAGGAGAAAACCAAGCTGCCGAGATCTCCTGAAGAAGTTATTGCATTTGCCAAAAATCAAAATCACAAGTCTTTGCATGCTCAAGACTGTGTGGTGACAAAGTCCATTCCATTTGAGAGCCAGTCGTCAGTCATGATCGACATCTCATGTGGAGACCTGTTGCCAGTTACTGGGAATGCACCAGTTCAAAAACTATCCAGCAGCAGCAAACATAAGACTGTCAGCGTGACCGAACCTGTGACCTCTCGCAAGAAGAAACTAGCACTTCCATCCATATCAGAACTCTGTGAAGAGTTAGCGCAGTTGTCCCATCATCAGTGGATGTCGTGACTAGCAGAGGTCCAATCACAATCACAACAGACTCGCCAGTGCTAATAACATGTGTGAAAGATGTTTTGAGACAAATTTTAAAGACATATTAGAAACACTTTAAAGTAAAAAAAAACCTTTATGTAATGGGTAATTGTAAAATAACTTTATGTTGTTTTGAAACAAAATAATTTGTAAGTCTGGTTTGTTGAGTGAGTAAAAAGAGAATACTTTTGAACTTTGTATAATTTTAGAAAGTAAAAAATATAAAGTCATGATTGATCACTGCAGTGTGTAGGCAAGGACTTGCTCCGACTTCCTGCCCTGTGGTAAATGTGTCATTGGAATGTGTTATTGAGACCAAAATACTGGAAGCTAATGGTATTGCTCGCTACAGGGTATATACATGCATTTTTAATGTGCGGAAAGCACTCTGCCATGTCAGAGTCATCGAAATTCGACATTGCGAGCTCCGTACCTACTATCTCGAAGACCTGGATGGCCAAGTTATTCGGGGCGGCTTTTACAGTGAGGAAATACACCCCACAAAATTCCCCGACACTTATCTTGTAGAAGAAATTTTGAAATGTAAAGGCAATAATATCTACGTTCGTTAAATGGGGTTTCCGGATAAAAAAAAAGTGGCTTGACAAGGATGCAATCACAAATGCATAATAATGCATTTTTTTACAGCTACTGTCTGCTAATCGTAAGAAAAAAAAAATAAAACAATACTACACTTTAGTCTGGAATTGGCGAGTGGACAAAAGATGGTTTTGTGAAAAGCTAACTACAAGAAAAATGTATTTTCCTGTACAAACCAAAATTTATTTAATTTTTTTTTTTTTTCAGAATATGATTGTTATATTTTTAGGATTATTACCTACTCATGGCTGCATGCCTACTTCTTGGTCTGAGGTTTAATATACATACCCATGTCTATACTGTTTCTAATTTATATTAATAAATAAATCAGAGCTCTGACTGTAGTGATAAAAAACAATGACAAGTTATTTTCAGTGCCTTGTCAAAATGTCTGCTGCAGGAGTTAACATTATGAAAACAAATACCTCTCTAACAGACATACCTATGCCTATAACATTTGAAAAAATAATTTCCATGTATATTTTATGTATACAATATTTAAACCTGCGCTGGCACCCATGACTCGATGGTTTAGAAGATTAGGGCATGTCGTTCATCGACTTAGATGATGTCAGAGGAGGGGAGGAATGATGTAGCATGATAGGCAGATTTACAGAGCATGAACTGGATCATTCTTCATGATATTTTAGACAGAGTGACTCATGAAAATTTGAGTAAGGGACCTTTTTGCAGGAAATTTTGCAGATTTGAAAGGAAATTTTGGGAAATTTTTTAGGAATTCTGAGGAAACAAGATGGCGAAGTATAATGATAGAGCATGAGGTGATATCCTTGATGGTGGTGTACTGGCTCTCAAGATGGTGGCCGTTATGGCATCCAATATGACACATGGAGTTCAAGGTGAAGGTCATCCAAGATAGCGCTGTGATGTAATCCAATATGGCGGTAGTCCGGACGTCCGTAGTCCCAAGTCCTGCGCCAGAACTCTCATTATCTATCTACTTGCACTTATATGCATTAAAAACCACAAAGCAAAATAAGTAATTTCAATCTTCACATATATTTACCTAACACTTTTAGTTTAATGTTAATACGTTGACTTCTTTTCCTCTGTCTTTACCAATTTTACTGGGCGCTTTCCACTCAGTGCGCCACTTAAATTATATGCAGGTAGGGGCTGTGGCATTTCTCAATGGTCGATTTCAAAAGGGCTTAAATAACTGGGAACAGCCTATAATTTTTCTTTGCGTAGTGTTTTTCTTGACTTATTCAAAATGGAAATACGCTTAAATTTTTATAAAAACTGGACTGTTATTAATTAATTTTTAAAACATTTAATTATGCAGATTTCAGCAAAACGTCTCTCAGTGCTACGAAGTTACTATACTCTGTCTTATTTCACGTACTAATTTAAGTCGTACTTTTGTGACAATTCTGGTACTAGCTGTATTACATTTTAATGAGCGTTTCGCATGTTGCACACTCAAGGGCAGTGCTCGTCTGAAGCCAATCTACTCCTACCTCAAAGTAAAAATGTTAGTTAAGTGCGCACATGGTTACAATCAATCTATTTTATTTCATAGAATGAGTAAAAAACAGCTAGTCATGCTTGCAAAGAACAGTAGACGAGCACGGATAAAGAAGATGGCAGGTCAGTTGGCGAGTATTTCCGCATACGCGAACCCACATGGTTGAAGAGAACCGTTACTCAGTGCAGTGACCAGCCGTGACTCGTGACCAACAACGACATTCATGGATCACTATCGCGAAGGAAGGTCAAACTACGTCATAGTGAAACAGTTTTGATAACAATTCGATAGAACGTGCGGAAGGGCTTCTTGAGGGATTAGAAGTTTAGTAAAATGCAAGTGAATTTCGTGTCCGTAGAATTTTTCCTTTCCACTGGCACGTGACTGTGGTATATAGTTAATGAACAATGTAGCTTGCAGGACCCGTCATATAATTTACTGATAGTGTTCACTAGCAGTGACTCTACATTTGCACTACGCATTATGTAACAGCCGGATTCGTTTCCACACACCAGTCCGTTTCAATATTGTGAAAAATCTTGAATATATTTGAAGACTGGACACTAATTTGAAGTAAATCACAACAGTTCGGAGAAAACGTGGCCATTTTAATGAGCTGGTTTCAGCCGAACTAAAAAAAATTGGAAATGTAAGCTAAGACTCATATATGCAAGAAGGCACACGAATTTTAATGTTCCATCTCATAAAATAAAATCTTTTCATTCTAAAATAAGTGATTAACACGATGCCTCTTCAAGACTAGGAGACATCCTTTAAATGTGAAAATTCAGTGAAGCTCACTAATTCACAGTGTAAAGATAAAAAATATATATACATTTCCGAAGTAAAATTTTATATTAATAACATATTTATAACGGCTGATGAGTGCAAGAGAAAATACTAAAAAATTCATCAGTTATAACAGCATTGAAACAATAAAGCTCGACTTCGTCTGAATTATTCTAAATTTTGTTTATGAGTAAGTTAAACAAAAATGTTACAAAATGGGATATATAAACACTGAAAAATATGGCCATACGTGTAAAATACCACATTAAAATTGGCAATAATTTGTCACTTTATTACTGGAGGTAGAGTCCGACCCAAGGAGGTTGTATACAGTACTGTATATTATAACCTGCCTGTATACAGTACTCTATATAACCTTCTTGGTCCGACACCGTTGAGAATCGAGCCCGCTTCGCCTTGGTGGAAGGCGAGTAGTCTGACCAGTATGCCACGGTGGTCCCTTAAATAATATTAACCGTAGTTTTAATGTACGTATCAGTAACACTTAATTGCAGTATATGCACACACCTGCAGCACAGAAAAAGCACATTTAGACAAGTATTCTGTGTGTGTGTGTATGTGTTTTTTATGTGTACTGGCTCCACAGTAAGAGTTAAAAGACAAATTAGGTAACATGTTTTTTAAATATTTTATTCTAGTAGCATTCAATCCCACTAATTAACTGCTTTTTTGCAGAATATATGCGTAGTGTCAAAAGCAAATTTAAGTTGTTTTTCAGTTACAGTTCGCTGTGTGATAATGAAGTACTTCATCTTTATTTGCCATTTTTATCAACAAGGCACCAAATACTCCGAACTCAGGCTGCTAGGGACAAAAACAGAAATGTATGCAGTTCATAACATACTTAAGAAGAATGACCTCAGCACTGGTGTATATATAATTTCTGAAACAACACGAGGTGCCCTTTGCAATAATATAGTTATCAAACATGAACACAAAATGTTATTGTTAGTATTTTAACAAAATATACATACTTTTGGCCGCCACTCGATATCAAAACCCAATGTAGCTGATGCTACTAGCCCGCCACCTAACCACTCCCCTATTTTTGGATACGGGTTTGAATACCAGCAACTAAGTTAATATACACTAGTGAAAATGCATTTAAGAACAGCTAGTAAACACCACCCAATACAATCGGGTTTTGCAACACAAAATGTTTGTACAAAGCATTGTTACCATAAGTGCAGGGCCGCCACTCGCCTGCACAGGTCTGCAGACATAAGACCAAGTGTCTTATCGCAGGTCGTCTGACACCACGACGAGTGCAGTTGGCTGTGCGGTTACATTGCGTGTGTACCTCAGTGTGTCTACAGTGCCTTGAAGACGACGGCGAGAAACAATGGAACAGTTGAGTTGACTTCCAGCGTGGCCGTATAGTGGGACTTGCCTGGGCGTTCCGCAGAATTACCTCTCATTTGGGGAGGGATGTGTCAATGATCCGTCTGTGGAGAAGAAGAGGGACAGAGGGTTCTCGCAGCCGTCTGGCCGCACCTGCACCATATCGCTACACTGATGAGCACCTGAACAGATTCGCGCCTCCCTCACTGACAGAGCAGCAACAGTACGTGCAATCAGAGCCACTGTACGCCTCCCATGTATCACGAACAATAAACTATCCATTTTGGAGGTAGGTTTACGTTCTCGTGTTACTATGGCACGTTTACCCCTGACACCTGCTCATTGCCGTGAACGTTGAGAGAGAGGGAGAAGGAGAGGGGGAGAGTGAGACAGAGATGAGAGTGTGTGTTAGAGAGACGAGTGGAGAGCAGTAGTGTTCAGTGATGAGAGTCGTTTTTGCTGTGGACAAAGTGATGGCCATGTTTACGTACATGCGGGTGAGCGGAACAATCCATCGTGTGTTCGCCTTCACCATACCGGACCCACACATGGTATTATGGAAGGGGAAGGGGAAAAGGTAANATCCCGATCACCTCTGGTATTCATTAAGGCGAGTATGACTAGTGCGTCGTACATTCGTGACATGGTCGATCCTTTCCTCCGACCACATCGCAACACACAGCAGGAACCAATCTTCCAGCACGATAATGCGCGTCCCCATGTCGCTAGGCAACACAGCGGGCTCTACACGATGTACGCATGCCACCCTGGCCTGCCAACTCACCAGACCACAGGCATGTCTAGCTTGTGTGGGGAATGATGGGACGGCGCCTGACATCCAGCGCAACTCCGGTAACGACCATTGCCCAGCCACATCACAAAGTAGAGAGAGAGAGCGTTTTACCATACCTCAGAGAGACTTTCAGCATTTGTACGACACTTCTACATGCCAGAATTGCTGCATATGTGGCCGCGTAGGGAGGTTAACACTCCTTATCAAAGTTTCTGCTGTATGTGTTGCATATCATGTTCTGGATGTCCCATGGACTTGGATGTTTTGATGATTCCCACAATCGTCTCTAGAGACAGTTCGTGAGCAATTCAAGACTTCATCCTTGCCACTCGTGACCTCATACTACCTTAGTTTGAAGCGTGCAGATGACTTTGGTGACGTCTCAAACATTATCTGGAACAGTTAGTTATTCGATATTTTTGTTGCCGGGAGCAGAACTTAACAGTACAGTCCTCAACAGACGTCTGGGTAAGCGAGTTTCCCTAATGGTTGGTTCACAATATAAAAACATAGGCACAGGACATGGTACATAAAAGTACAACATTCACGCGACCAGAAACCTTGTGCGAAATGGATATCACAATAGAATACTTATGTATTATCTTTAGCTAATGAAATTTTGCGACGAGTCTGACGTTAGTTCACAGTGTTGGGTAAAAATGTTTTAATGTTCTGGTTGGCTTTACACATATAAAATGGATTTTCGTTACAGGTTATGATATTGTCTTGAAAATTCACAGCGATTTAATACATTTGGCATTTTTGTTTCTTTTAAAATATTAGTTTTTGCAATCGCAAATGTGTAGATGACTGTTAAAAATTTCTGCAATTGCTCTGTCACCCAATTTCCCTCTAAATGTACTGTATATCTTGAGACGTTTATTCGTTTCTGCATCGTCACTGTTGTTACATTTTAAATAAACAAATTTGTCGAAAATGTCACTCTTCTTTCGTTGGCTGTTGTTCCATGCGCCTACATAATAAATTGAATATAACGATGACCTTTATGCATTACGTCAGAACTTCGCATGCACGCAACCTGTTATGCTCAGTTGTGAATCAATATGTCCGAAAACATGGCAGTCAATTCTTGTGCTCATGACCTACGTTCTATGTTTACTGTTATGCTTTCAATTGTGAACCAAGCTTAGAGCGCAGTGGTTATAGCGTTCGTCCCTACCAAGTAGAACCGGGCTCAATTCCCGACGGCGTCGCTCCCGGATTTTCGCCGTGAGAATCGTGCCGGACGATGCCGCTGATCGGCGGGTTGAGTACACAATTATTCTACACGCACGTTCATGTAATCGATTTCGTTACCGTAAACATTATAAATATCATGGAAGTGAAATTAGTATTTCGTTTAAAGCGAATAAAAATATTTGGTTAGGTGGAACAATCTTAGATCTATTGTTACAGAATTTGTTGCGAAAATAAAATCAGCTTGGTCCAGAACTGATATATATTTGGTTGGCTGTAGGGTAATTGGGCCATTTTATTGCCTACGTCCGGAATACGCTTCAAGTGTTTGTGATTATCGTAACGAATAGGATAGCAGCAGGGTTTTTGTGCATTTTTCTGATGCCTAATAATGGTGTAAACATTCCAAATAAAACAATTTCAACAAGGAAAAAAAAAAAAAATAAAAAAAAATAAAGCTGCAAAATTTGAAAACAATTTTATATGTACATGCAATATATTAAAACATCATGCACTACAAACATTTTAACTCTGTCAGTAGGCACGTTATCGAAAGTTGTTAAGGCGTAACATTCGGACGCTTAAGTTCCGGATTCGAAACCCGGTCGTTTATGATAATAGAAACGGTTTAATGTACGTATAGCCATAACAATTTTTAGCTGAAACAACTAAATCTTACAAATCGGTAGCAACCAAATATGGCAAACAATAAAATTTGGTTTCAGCAAAAAATAATTTTTAATATTCCTATGCAAACAATTAATGTGGTTGCGCCAAACAAATTTCTTTTTGTTTAAGAAAACGTTTTCCTCGGAGCATATTCATTACGCTACACCCTCATCTCCACGCCGCCGGACATAGTTAGGAGGCTTCCGTGGACTGCGTGCGAAGTCCTGTGAGTGAAACCAGAGCGGAAGTAGGTTATTGCAGGTGGGAACAGAGCCAGTGACTCACCACGTATACAAACAGCAGTGTGACCTTGGTGGAGCCGCCTTATCGCAGCTGGCAATCTGCAAGTGGCGGGGGAAATGATAATGAGTGGTACAGATAAGAGCGGACACCACTCATCTGCTCGGGAACAAACCAAGTCCACTCGTGCGGAGCGCCGCTGTTACGCCTGCGGTTCAGGAAGTGACGGCTCACTGCGTCCGTCACAGCCGGATATTGGCAGTGCACTGCCCGACAAACTCAAATAAATCAGGCGCCGCGGTGGTGGAGTGGTTAGACTACTCGCCTCCCACCTAGGCGACCCGGGTTCGATTTCAGGCGGGGTCGCTCCCGGATTTTCGCATGTGGGAATCGTGCCGGACTATGTCGCTGGTCGGCGGATATTCTCGACGATCTCCCGTTTCCTTCGCCATTGCATTCCGGCGCTGCTCCATGCTCACCTCACTCCGCCCTCATCGGCTCTCAAGACCTCGACGTCTCCACTCCACTCCTATCATTCATACGTGGCCCTGCGTAAGACGGGAACCACGTGTGAATTTTTATTTCCACAATAACAGTCACTACTAGAAGCTGCATAGTTACACGCAGCACGACTTAAAGCCAGCACGCCAGTTTACATGTTTGCGCTTAGAGGCTATGGCACCCTAGATGTGCAGGGCCGGCGTCCCTTATGTACAATATTTTCTCAAAAAGGTAGTCGTTGCGCCTTTTGTTCAATCTAGCGATGCAATTCTACACTTCCACATAGTGGCAGAGGTGTTGAATCAAAAGACTAGCTGCTTGCTTTTGTATTTTCTTGAGACACTCTTTGTATAAAAATGTGCAACCCTTCTGCGCAATAAGGTGGGCTCACAATGGTACGCCGCATCTGTCAGTCGTCCGTCGGTTCAGCAGTCATCCGTCTGTCGTTTTCGTCCGTCACTTGAAAGCGATTCACAACAATCCGCCAATCCTTGTGAACAGGAACATTTCAGTGTGAAAACTTAACATCGTGTTCTTTCTTTAGTTGGAGATATATTTTGGTTGGGAATGCATTTTCAAGAGAAAAAAATTTGGGGAAATAAATTTTTCAAATGATAAGAATTTGTACCTAATTTTCCTTACATTTTCAACTCCTGAATTTACAACCAAAGAAAAATGAACACATATCTACCACCTTGCATTTTATTTCGAAGTGCGTATTCACGTTTAAAGAATGTCCTCAGAAAGCGGTGGCTTATCCGTCCGTCCGTTGAAAGTTAAATTTAAGTAAATATTGGTCGAATGAACGGATAGAAAAAAAAGTTGCCCTGCGATTGGTTAAAGAACACGTGACCGCCGGACGGACGGACTTTTGATGGATACGACGGACTATTGTGAGTCCAGCTTTACAGTGCGACGTGAAACTTACGCAACGCAAAAAAAAAAAAAAAAAAAAAAAAAAAAAAAAAAAAAACACTCTCATCATGTCTTCGGTGACATGCTGTCAGTATGCCCGCATACACCCTGCTGGACACAATATGAAACAACACTAATTTACATCTTGTGTTCACATCTTACAACTTGACTCGTCCTACCATTATCAATATTACGTGTTCAGTGATGTGGAATTTTCATACATCTTGTTTACCAGCACGTCCATGTTTGCACACGAATGATATTTATGACCGGTGTTGTACACAGCAAGGCATGAGTGACCAGTCTTACTTGCGGCTCATTTGGTTTGTGAAATTGTCTACACTTCTAACGTGAATGGTTAATGCGAATATCACCGAGCACGCAGCACGTTGCTCGCTGGTTGCAAAACCAGTGATGAACACGAGTACAGATTGTACCATCAAACTACACGACTGCAACACTTGCATTCAGTAATTAACGCGTGACAGGACGTATCTAAATCCAACCGACAACAAACCTCGGCTGGAGGTTACTCGCGAAAAAACAAGGCGAATCCTAAGGGCGGTACACAAATATGAAGCTAGGCCTGAAGCACTAGTTTACATTCTAAGCCCAAATCAGTGATATCAATCAGTGAAATAACATTCGCCAAAAGTCACTTGATATGCTACTGCCGACTGGCAAATCAAACAAATGAGCTGGGAAAAAGTGACTTATAGCAGTGGAATTCTCTACATTCAGTACGAATCGCAAATAAATCAGTGAAATTCAGCCATCGTATAAATGTGTTATCAGGCAGTGATTATCAGTCGCTTAATTTTCACGGTTTTCACTGATTCGACTCAATTCTCACTGTTTCAAGTTTAGAGCGTATTAAATCTACTTTGGATTGAACATGAGTGTCTAGAAAATGTGTAATTGAACAAAGACCACCGCAGCCCCTAAAACAGCCAGAATAAAAATCAAATCTTCGAGTCTCTGGATAATGCATTATTGAACGACGATGTGCTATCCATAACAAATTGGGAGCGGTTATCCCCGCCCCCCTGCATAAAACCTGATTGGTTGGAATCCCATTCGTGCGTTAACAATTTTAACCGTTTGATGTTTATTGTTTCTTCCTGCGGCTTAGTAATCTACCGTACCAGGTAAAATAAAAAGTCATCTGTCTTGTGTGTTTACTGTAAACGCCACCGTTTCCGAGGAAAATAATGCATTATGATCTAACACTTCAAATGTTGCCGTTCATTAGTCGTTAATTTATCGAAAACGATGGCATGTAGGGTTATGACTCAAGACTAACATTCTTTTAAACATGTATGATCGATTATGAATACGCAGGGAACTACCCGAAAATGCCTCGTATACATTTGTAAATGCATATGGGGGGGGGNGGGGGGGGGGGGATGTTGTCTTTCCGTTGCTATGGAAGAAGGCTGATATCTACAACCAATTTTTATGGTTTAAACTTCATCGTTCAATAATGAATAATCCAGAAACTCTGAGATTTCTCTTTTATCCTGGTTGTGTTACGTGCAATAAATGCCTACTTCAGCCGCAATTTCAAGGGTAGTCACACTCTTTCGGAATAGATTTAGGCTATAGATAGTATACATACATTTTCGACCTATTTTTGATCACGAATCACCTGCCGAAATTTATTGTAGAGTTCATATCCACCACGTATAGACCGTTCTTGGTTAACCGAACAATTTTTAAAGCCCTACTTAAGATCTGCTTTTCTCCTCATCTCGTATTCTCCCGCCATATGCAACACTTTTCCATGGGCATTACCACTTTATTCATGTGTCAGTCAAGTGAAAACGTGAAGCTGTCTAATCGAGCGAGGTGGCGCAGTGATGAACCACTCGACTCGCATTCGGGAAAGTCTGGGCTCGGTTTCCGGTCCGGCAATCCTGGCTTCGGTGTTCCAGTGCTCTCCGAGATCACTCCAGGCGAATACAGGGATGATTCATAACACAAGATAAGTTTATTTTACTCAGGTTGGGAAGCTCAATGCTTTTAGTTTGGCAACTGACATTTTTCACCACTATATAAGCGCTAGTGTCGCATGTGTACAGGATTTTCTCTATTTTCTATGTAAAAATACAAAATAATTGAAATAATCACAAATAAAATATAAAATAACTACTTAACTAAGTATATCCTTTCTCTTTAATTTTTAACGTAGCTTAAAATTTCAATTTAAAGTGACCTCTTTGGAACACTGCGCACCTAGAGGCGGAAATTTTCCCTATGCCAAACTCTCCCATAAGAAAACTCGTTTTATTCCTAACCTGAGTAGAATTAACCTTAATACAGGCCCTTGTTGATTCCTTCCTTCCTTCCACATTTCCTAAATAAATATTGTTTTCTTACTAAGGCCTTGCGTTGTTCGAGGGCAGTTAAAAAAAAACAAAATAAATAACAGAATGATAAATAAATATAAATGCATTACTTTTATGCCAACTTGATTCGCCATACATAACTGGGAGCCAGCATGTAAGTGAACTGTTTGTTAATGGTGGTGATTTTTTTCAAAGCATTATTTAGAAAATGCTTAGTTTACAGTAGGCACAGACACACAAACAGACACAAAAATATAGTCAGGGACAGAGAGACAGACGCACAGAAAGAGGCAGACACAAAGCACAGGCAGCCTCAGACACACAGCAGAGACCGACACAAAGCACATACACAGATAGATATAGAAAGAGCCACAGACAGAGCGATACAGAAAAAACAGATAGATACAGGGACACAGACAGACGGACACAGCAAAGACACACACAGACACAGATACAAAGACACAGCTACACAAAGGCATAGCGACACAAAGACACAGTGACACAGATGCACAGACTGAGACACATACAGAGAGACACAGATACACACAGATGGACCAAGACAGATACAAAAAGACGGACAGAGACACATACACAGACAGACGGGCGCAGACAAGCAAACACAGACACACATGCATAAATAAGCAGGGACACCCGATTTTCCTGTCAGTGTTTCACGGAGGCTATACTTCAATATCCTACGTTCACCACTGAACTATTTCCTAAAGCAGCTTTAACACGAAGCAAGATACATGCAAATCTCGTGCAAAACTCTGAACCTTGCACTAAGTTTCCTACAATAATTTCTCGTACAATCATATCTCGTACGTCATCAGTAGATGGAACATGTAATGTTTATCTGATGCAAGTAGCATGATATAAGCAATTCTATTGGTCCTTATAAGCTGATATCATCACCAAATGTGTATCAGCAAGAGAAACATGAGCCAATCGAGAATTTAAGCTGTGCAAAGAGGAATATGTCGAAACATATTGCGGTTAAGAATGCTTCGTATTTTAAAGATAAAAATCTGAGTTCTGTTAGTGTTGTAAGAGACGAAGGACGCTCCTTAGCATTAATTATTTCCCACAAATTTAATAAAAAACTAAATTTTCAGGAGCTTTAAAAATAATATTGTGGCTACGTATTGATTCATCGGGACCATGAAATACTCTTTTACAAGGTAAGATTTTGCTGCATATTTTTTGTGTTGTTTGTGAGCATGTTTCGTACGGAATTTGCTCGATATTCTCGCATAGGAGTCGGCATGCGAGATCTCTTGCGACATTTCTTTTTGCGTTGTGTAACAGCAGCTTTAGTTAATGGCAACTTATCTTTACGAGGAGACTCTGTTTTCAAATGGCTCAATCAGAATCAGATTACTCCGACACCGAACGTCTGTGATTCGTGGATTCGTTCTTACGACGCGTGGTAATTTAAACCATCAATTCGCGAAAGTGGATGTGAGCTAAGTGCTTTGAAATCAAAACTAGACACGAAATGTTTTCGCGAAAACTGGGCCACCCTATACGTAAGAGATATTTGACTGCAGGCTTTAGTGTGCGTTGTGAGGTTTGTTCTATTGGGTTGCCTACTTAAATGTACAGCGAAACGTTATTTCGTGAACCAACAATACGTGATTCCAGCCGGGAAGTTAAGATAATTGTAAAGCTTGGCTCACGATGAGAAACGAGTACGTACAGAGAGAGTGTGTTAAAAAAAAAAAATGTATAGGTGGCCCTTGTGATAGGGTTCAAGGTCATCATGTATGTGTCGTGTAGTGAGATCCTCGGCGTGTTGATGTGTAGGAAATGACGATATTTTATTTCGTTTTGTGTGCGTAAGGCTTTCAGCGAATATAATTGCAGATAATGATACGGAGTAATCTATTGCATTAATTAAAATATATATTATTCATAAAAAAACCTTAGGTTTTTATTTTCCTTTACTCGTTTAAAGAATACATCTAAATATTATGTTAATTGCAAATAAATCATCACTTCACTGAAATCACGTTAACTTCTATTCGAGTGTGATTGGCTGAACATAAGATGACTACATTCACTATGAACCATACATTTTTGTACAAGTTCTATCTGGACGTTTCTAATGTAGACGCAGTTGACCGTGAATTAAGTTTACACAGCCACACTCTAAATATCGATGTCAAATCATTACCAAGGAATTATTTAAATTCACAAATACTGGTCTTCTAATATGAAATCATTAAGAGACAGTTATACACGGCATGGAATGGTCCTCCTAGCAGAAGACCACAGTCACCCGACACGACCCACGACGAGGGGTGACGCCGTGAAGTCTTCGTGGAAGATGGTCACTCCAATCAGCGACAGTATAGGCTGTTCGAGATAAAGGGAGCACTTTTCAAGGCCATACTTGAAAGTTCCTTTCACCTTATTTGTATCCTTTCACCAATCGTTAATCTGGAATTGGCCATGTGACTAATTAACACAATGTAAATAGTTCATAGTTAACGTAAGAGTCCAAAATAAAATATTACTTTTTTTATTATGCTTGCTGGGAGGGACTTANGTAAATAGTTCATAGTTAACGTAAGAGTCCAAAATAAAATATTACTTTTTTTATTATGCTTGCTGGGAGGGACTTAAACAATTCTATATTTAGCATGAAAAGCACGTACAGGCTGAGAACAAGTCTGCTGAACATTTATCACGGCATGAAGTCACATTCCTGCTGATAATCCACCTGAAGCTCAATGACGGTTCGTGGTGGCATTGAATGCCCCGTAATATACGACGCCTCAAGTTCGTCTCAGACATGCTGAATTGATATCAGGGGACCTGGTTGGCCAATATTTTGTTTCTTGGAGAACACAGGTGTGGCCAGATCTGACTAGTGTTCTGTAACGGTGGTCCCATTGCAACACCTTAATTTAAGAGGAGTATAGACTGTTCACTATTAAGTGAACACTTTTGAAATATACCTCTAAATATTTTACTGCCCTACCTGCTTTTTTTAATGGCACACTGACTGGTGTGGGCCGAGTAAAGTTAGTAAAATGGAAAGTAGTCCCATGTCTTCGTCGAGTTAAAAGTGTTAGGTAACCATTTTGGAATACTAAAGCGGTTTGTTTTACTTTCTCTTTTTGCGAATGCAAGTGAAAGAATTATGACATTTATAAAATATTTACTTTTCTAATAATTTTACAGTTTCACTTGACCGACGCATGAATAAAGTGATCAGGCACATGAAAATGTAAATTTTACATATGGTGGAAGAATACTCTATGTGCATACAAGCATATCTTAAGCAAGACTTTCAAAAGTTCTCAGTTTACCGTGAACAGAATATAATTACATCTACTGAAAACGTGTTCTTCTGACATCCCAGAGTTGCTCAATGGCGCACATGACATTTCAGGTACAAATATCTTTCAGAAAACGTTTCACTGGAAATATTTCAATTGATTTCTTAAGTGAAATGATTCTTGTAATATTTGTGTGAATAATTTTTTTTAAATTGTAAATATTATTTGGGACAAATTCATCATTATTTTTGCACTTTCGGGTTTGAAATTTTGTGAATGAGATTTTCTGGAACCACAGTTTCACTATTATTAAAAATATTTCTCACTTTTATTTCCCAGTTTTGTCGTTCAAATTTTTGAGAAAATCTATTGTCACGAAGGCGCTGCACTCTTTACTGGCAGATAAATGGAAGGTGTCGCTGATGGAGAAGAAACAATGTGCGATGCAACGTAGAAGGCGTGTGAATTAAAT